>OMOW01033605.1:9865-26402 GCA_900312555.1 Lamprogrammus exutus
GTGGGGCAGGCTCTCCTCTTTTATGTTTAACTTTACTGCTATGTAAATAGTGGTACACAAGCACAGCGTGGAATGCACCCGTCATCATCTTTCAACCCAGCCATTTTCTGATGGCATTTAATTGTTGGGAAAGAGGTAGGTGTGGGCTCCCATTTACTGTATGTTGTCCTTGTTTTGTTTTGTATTGTTTAGTTTACTTTAAGGAGCTAAGTAATAATAATAAGGGTTATTTTTTTTACCTAAGTTAGACCTTCTATCGTCGTGTTAGAAGACCACCCTGAATATCTGCCATTTTGTCTTTTGCAGTCTAGGTTTGAGAGTTGGGACGCGAGATAATTCATGAGCCTTACTGTAAACAAAGAATAAAAGTGAAATAAAATTCCTCTTGATGTCGACAACACAGCAGCTGCAGTGTCATTAAAGATAAAGATGAGACATTCATACGCAACAATGATTAATGCACAAATAATCTATGCAATCTCTGAAGTGAGGAATCATTGAATGAGCTTTCATTCAATGCTTGAATGGTCAAATGTCTGCCTCCATATGGCATTTACGCCAAATGCATTTGGCAACATACAACTGTAACAGGCAACCTGCTACAGTACATTAATCCCTGAGCTGATTGTGCAAAGAAGCAGTGTACCACAGAGAATATCTTATACCAAGATTCAGTGAGATCCAGAGGGTTCATATTATCTAAAATGTGCAACGTGCATTCTGGGCTATGAAAAAAAAACTTGCAAGATGGAGAGAAGGTTCTGTTCATGGTAACAGACAGATGTGCACCAAAACATCCCATCATTCTCTCTGTATGAACTCTGCAGGGATTATTACACCAATTGTATGCAAGGGCTGACGCATGTGGAGCCTCAATGGTACTGCTCTGCAGTGTCTTGAATGTGGCAATGGAATTTCAATGCTTCTTCTCTGATGTGTGGTGAGTTATTATTGAGTATTGATGTTTCACCAGAAAATTATACTTCTCTACCACCTATTTCACAACACACATTAGTGTCATTACAAATTTGAATCTGACAAAACTTGATTATGCCTCCTGCCTGTTAGGATAGCTTTGGTCCTGCAGATCCCAGGAGTTGTACTTCTCCTGCAACCGGGCTTACCTGCTAATGAGGAGGATGGTGAACAGAGTCCCTCCAGATCCAAAAAGAGCCATGGCTGTTGAAGAAACAGGGATGCCAGATGGAGTTTATCTGAAATAAGAGCACATAGAGGACAATGTGTTTTGCATTTTCAAAGCAGACTTGCACCTTATTAGGCACGTGTGGGCACGTGCGCTAAACCAGAGAAAAGTGACTCAGAAATCTCCCTTCTTTCAGGTGCTGCTATAAAACACAATCAGCTGCCGGGCATCACAGATGGTCTGCACCTTCTGTCTTATTTTTTATCTTTACTGTCTACTGTTCCATATTTTATGTCTGGACTGATCTAACAGTCAGGTTACAGCAGTTTCTCTGTGTCACTTGGTGATCTCCCTCAGATTCTCTCAGACATGGAAATGGAGATAAATTTTTCTGGAAGACTAAATAACAAAAGCCACTGACATGCCTTAAGGACATTTTCTCAACAGCATAATGACCTATTCTTGATGATTTCCCTCTGACTTGGATGAAACATAATAAAAGATATAGAGGTTCTCTCTACATCCCCACCCCCCTCTCTGCCTCTCTTAAGATGAAAGCACACAAAAAACTTCAGACACCTCAATGCTTTAACCACTAAGACCCAACTGCCGTGTGATGTAAAACGGAAAGTTACTGTGGCTGTGACTTCAAGAGTGGCTTTTCAGTGGAGGAGGCTTGACATAAAACCTGTTAGTGGAGGGGTTAGGCCTACCTCTTAAGCTGCATTTGATTACATAATACACACTATGTGGTTTTGTAGGTCAGCTGGTAAGTCATGGCACTGTCATTACTCAGATTTACACCTCAATTGACAATGGAACTTACCATCATGCCTATAATATACAGTTTGCACTCCGGTGGCAGATTGTGCCTCCAGCTGTTAATGGGGCACATCTTACTGTGACATCACTCTGCAATTGTTAACTTGTGAATTGCTATGACATACTGTACAATTATGATGTTATTGCCAAAACAAATGTGAAACCAAAGCATACTATAGCAATACCTGTTCACTACAAACGAAGTACATTCATTCATTCATTCACCACATTTACCCCATTTGAATTAGAGGTGAGCCAACCAGGATCCTGCAGCTCAGTAAAAACAGTTTCAGAATCAGAACCCCTGCTGTTAAATCTGACTCACCAAACATTGAAAACACAATCACGAATCCTGACTCTTTAGCTGTGAGCCTGTGAACACAGCACTGCCCTGCTCCACATTTTGACAACTTCCTGCGCTCTGTGTTATAATAACTTCACTGTGAGGGCAGTCATCCCTTTAATCTATGTATGTTCTGCTCACGGAAACCCACGCACTCCCATGCTGACACCATGATAACGTTCAGTGCCCAGTTCAATAAATCAAATCACACACGCTCCGTGGGAGTGTTGTGGTTGGTGATTCGGGATATAAAGCATGGGGAGGTACACATCATTTGCAAAATAAGCAAATTGATTTCTGCATTAATTACTCATCAAATTTAGTCTGATCTTCAGCAAATCGTTCTGCCTAAACTAATGACACATCAACAATTGTTCTTTTTATGTCCATATTGAACACATCACTCAGTTCAGACCGAGAGAAGTAGGTGAACCTTGTGTTTACTACCTGATAGGACCTCCTTTAGTAGTAATTACCTCTAATACATTTTCACTATTTTTTTCTTGCCACTGTACAACAGCAACTTAACTTCACACTGGGTCAGTTTGATTGTGTTTGAGAGAGCGTTGCAGAGATATGGTCTGCTTGCTGCTTGTGTCAGCTCGTCACAGTCTGCAAAAGTGATGTGAGTTTCCCTGACAGACCTGCGGGAATGTTATAAGTATTCACTTATTACTACATGAAACCAAGACGCCCATTCAGTCATCTTGCATTGTGACTCCTGTCAGTCATGATGAATGCTGTATGTACTCTCAATTCAGGGTACATGATTTTCATTGAGATTTTATTATTGCTTATGTGAACCCACGATCCTGGGATTTAAGTCCTATAATCTAAAATCCCACCACAGGCTCTCAATAAAATAGATGTCATGGGAAGCACCGGTGGTTCACAAACCGCATTTCAGTTAAATGAAAACAACCTCAGTTTAACAGACAGAATGATAGAACAGCAAAAACATGCAATGCAATAAGTCAGGTATGTACGGTACCTAATGTCCCTTGCGACAGGTGGCTTGGTGGTACACCCTCAGCTCTCAGTAAGAAGTTGTACAGTTTCTTAATTTTAAATATTGATTTGTCATTTATGAGTTTATTTTCCCCCAACAAGAAGAACTAAAAATCACTGTAATGCTCACGAGGCAAGGGAAGTACTGTATCTGGCAAAAGAGTGATAGGCAACATTACTGATTATCTATAATTATTTAAATTCCTTTTATTTAGAATTGAGATTAATGCAATGTTTTGACATTAGAAACATTAGAAAGGAAAGGGATCAGATCGCCAAATTTCCACTTTGCACAAATGACCTTTGGCTCACAAGAAATTGGGCAGTTGAGTGAGGGCACTAGATTGAAATCTAGAATGTGCGGCTTGGATGTTGTTGGTTTCATATATTTCACTCACAATAATCATAAATGGACAAATAAAACACTCCTAAAAGCATAAACTTTCATAACTGCAGTGGTGTACTCATGCAA
Organism: Lamprogrammus exutus; assembly: GCA_900312555.1. Taxonomy (NCBI): domain Eukaryota; kingdom Metazoa; phylum Chordata; class Actinopteri; order Ophidiiformes; family Ophidiidae; genus Lamprogrammus; species Lamprogrammus exutus. The sequence continues at coordinate 13,655 of OMOW01033605.1, forward strand.
TCAAATGAATGAAAATAATTCTGATGCAGGTGATGTAAAAGTGTGCGATAGTGTGAGCAATATGAAATACAATATTTATTTATTTTAAGTTCATGCTACTGCTAGAAAATCCCCAGGTTATAATAGTCTGAAAAGTACTCAAGAAATAAAGATGTATCAGCTTGTGACAAAACTATTGATTAGACCTAAATATTCACACTGTTTTTTCTATTGTTTCTCTTGACTTGAATTAATGTATTATTATTAATTGAAATGATTATTTGAAACGTTTTCCCAAATGGTTAAAATAGCACACAAATGATTCAATAAAATTCTGTGAAGCATATTTGTGTAATTGTTGTTTTGGGAGATGATGATGATGATGATGATGATGATGATGATGATGATGATGATGATGATGATGATGATGATGATGATGATGATGATGATGATTTATCAGTGCCCCAAGGTGATTGGGCTGCTATTTAAAGCAAAGTTATGTCGACACCTCAGCTGTGTCAGCCAAATGACACTGCCCTGGCACCCACCCCTGAGCTCATGGAGGCCACTCAGAGTGGGAGGAAGGCAAACAATGTTCAAGTGATGCCTGTCTTTCAGCTGTGACTAAAACTTGATTTTAAGCTGACCTGAAAAGGGCAGTAGCAAATATAAAAAGACATGTCAGACAGATGTGAGTCACTTCATCTAGTTCTCTGGGTTTTCTCTCCTTTCCTGCTCTTCATGGTACTTAATCCAGGCATACTGAATGAGTCACATCTGTGGCATGTCAACCCTTATGTCCTGCATGCTGGCAGCTCATGCCTAAATTCAAATTTCCCCACCAGCAACTCTATTCCCATTTCTCACATTCATATTATAATTATGACGTGTTTTGTTATCATTATGACTCATTGACAAGTGTTGAGTATAGACATTATAACCGTGTGCCTGTTGTGTGTCACATGTTTTTGATTCCAAAGTGAAACTGGTGAGACAAAAACAACTACATAAATATCATTACTCATAACATGTTAAACTTACACTGGTATGCCAACATACAGTCCATGTGCGGCAGTATTTTTTACCATAAGCAAGTAATTACATGTCAACATGGCATATGTTAAGTAGATTTGCGAATGTTACTTATCTGCTGTCATACTAAGACATAATCTCAAATCTCCCAACAACTCAATCCTGTAAAACATTTAAAGTGTATGTGTGTATTTAAAACCTGAACAACCAGAAAATGACAAATTGTGATTTAACAAGCAGTTTCCTTTCACTATTGAGTTATTTATTGACCAACAACAGCTCAGCATAATGACTGCACACAGCATGATATCCTATCCTCAGTAAAGTTGCTGGCTTCTCATTCTGTCCAAACTCTCAATAAACAATTTTGATAGGTTGGACTATTTTAATTGATCACTTTTGACCATGTGTGCTCCAGTCTTCGTGTTAGGCTAAGGTGAATATAACATGGAGATACCACTGTGCTGAGCACGCTGACATGAGATTGATTCACTCATGTCTTGCTGGCCAAGTTGGTATAAAGGCTGGTAGGACAATAGCTGTCAGTAACCATTTAAAACCACAAGGTTGTTCTGCAATCTGCACTGGATCCACTATGGTGGCATCTTGTGTTGGCCATTTCTTTGACCACACTGGTTTAGCTGGTGACTCGCTTTAAATGTAGTTTGAGCACATGCAGCATCCTGTCTGGTCAACTGCCTTCAGTGATGTCATTCACCACCCTTAAGCATCGACTGATCGTTTTTGCCCCGCTAGCACCAGCAATACCAATCAAAAACCAGCTCAAACCTTCAACTAGCTACTGCTGATGTAGGCTGTTTTTCCCCAGGCGTGAAAACACTCATGCAACATTTTCTGAAATAATGTCAGATGTAACTGAAGAGATTGTACAATAGACACCCTGAGCACAGCATGGATAATTCCTACATATCCCTGACTTATCCAGTTGAGCAGAAAATGATTAATACTTGAAGAGAGAGATTATGAAAATGATGAAGTTGTAGACTTGATACGGTCCCCGGCTCCTGTCACCATCCCTATAATTTGACTGATCACAGGGCAAATCAAAGTGTCAATCACCATGATGCAACACCAAGCAAGGACACATTAAACTGTGTGGAGACAGTGACTGACAGGTAATGAGAACAAAGAGGAAAAAATAGGACAATGCACAAAGGTATTGTAAGGGTGCTGAGAAGATGAAATGCAATGTATGATAATGATGTAGTCTTCCTCTGATGAATGTCAAATCAAAGGTCTGAAGGTTTTCCAGCGTGTATGTGTTTGGACACTATATGAAATCTTTTGAAACTACATGAAACTGTTTTCATGCACTGAAATACTTAAGTACATTATTTAAAGTTCAATATTAGAATTCATAAGTGTAGAGTCCTTCAGGCTATTGCTACATACTACCATATGAAAGTGTACTCCTCCGCTCACCTCCTGACAGAAACTGACTGACTCTCTCTCTGTCTCTGTCTCTCTCTCTCTCTCTCTCTAACACATGAAATGTCTCACAGAAACACAAATGACCCTACGGTCTTCATCTAGGCAGAGACCTCTCTTTTCCTGCTTCATGAACTGGTTCAGAGGCTTCAGTTCAGGATCTGAGTGACTTATCTTTCTCCTCGTCTTAGACAGTTTCCCAGTGTCTACCGTGCATTACTATTGCAATAGGTTAGAAATTTTGCTGCTCTCTCCCACTCAGGCATACAGCATGGATAGGAAATCTGCTGATAATGGTGAAGAGGAAAATAAGGAGGAGTAGAGGAGACAGAGAAGGAGGAGATGATGATGAAGTCATATAAGTCTTACATTATATGTAAGAAATTATGACAATTGAAGATGGCGATGCACTGGAATCATTCACAAGACAGTTAACAATGTGATCAAGTGAGTCACTGTGCTCTAAGCCTGAAGAAAAGCAGTTCATCTGAACAAGCATATGGACACTGAGACAACATGGGAGTGGACAATACCTGAAGCACTTCTGCCATCAGATTATATTACTAATGACGGATGACACTGTACCACTGAGTCAAAGAAGATTCAAACCAGAAAGTGACAGAACTTTCCTAATGGCCCCGGTTCAGGCTACCACGATACACATGCACTGAAAGCAAGCAGCAGGGGCATTATCGCATATCACTCCTATTTTCATGACGCAATGTCTGCACTTGAAAATAGTTGTGTGCTGCAAAAGTCTAAATCAGACACCTGAGATTTTGCCCAGTGACTAGGGACAGTGCTTGTGTTTAGCCTGACCACGGAAAGCAATCAATTAGCCAGTAAGGAGAACAAATAGAGGAGGGAATCAATGCATTTAATTCATTTGTATGTTTTTCCATGTTGTCCATCCAAAAGGGAAATATTTTAATGACGACTGTGAGCCTTTCTATTATGTCTTCACAGCTCTATTCATGTAAATCTAATTCCTTTCTCTTCTTTTGATGGTTGGCTATAGCACTGTAAGAACTAAAACTGGATAACAGCTTGTATTTTATACCCTATGAGTGAACAAAATGTACTCTAATTAAGTATGCCTTACAGGCTTATCAGTGCCTGTGTTATGCCAGTGATTAGAGGAACTATCTCTACCACAAAGTTGCAGAAATTGGATGAAGACTGGCTGCATTGAGGTATTGATTCAAATTTGTGTACGCAGTAGGGTTTTAATTAGTTTTATCAGGGTGCAATCAAAACACTGCTGGGAACATTTATCTCTTGGTTTGACAGCTTAACTGTTTTATCTGATACAGAGTTGTCTGGTAAAGATAGAGGTCGAAGTGGAAATTGCCACTGATAAGAACTTTCTAATCCAAAGCACAAGGACAGAATATACTGTAAAGGTCTACAGGTTACAGCGGATGACCCCAATAAATTCTCAATTTATGTATCCAAGCAACATCCACTTCCAATAAAGACACAGATGTACACTCAGATTGTTTCTATTAAGTTATTTTATGACCTTCGTGTCAATTTAATGACTCCCATCCTTCAAATCACCTCTGTGAGATGAGGTTACAGTATGTTTAAGGAGCTTGACCCCATGCAGCAGGAGTACATGCCACATGCAAAAACTGGAGCTTGTGGAAAAATCAATCAGCAGTTAGGAGACTGCTTGGTTTAGCAAGAACTTGTTAACCTTCTCCAAACCCTCATTCGCATTTAGACAGGGCATCATTTACGCATTGGTGCACTGGCAGCTCGCACATGCAGAATTGAAAGCAGCAGAATTTATGGGGCAAACGCGCACACACAGACTATTGCCAATCTATTTCCAGATAAAGCTGAGAGTGTTGATTACACAAAACAGTTGTGCATTTTTTTTTCATAAACAAAAAGAAACCAAATACTTTAAAGTTTGAATCGTCGCCCCTAGATTATACGCTCTTGTCTCAGGCGCGCTTAAAGAGCGCACGAAGGGACAGCAGACCTCTCCGAAATTTACGGAAAACATTTCGCAAGCAAACATTTCAACAAATACACAGCTACGATTATTTTAAACAACCTGCAGCAAAGTTAAAACGTGAAGTTTACCTGTAACTGCTGTTAACTGAGAGCATAGTCAGATATGTCACCACATCCTGGAAGAATGAGTCCGTAACATCGAGTTAGATCAATGTTGTAACCGAGACTTCCATCCAGTAGTGTTAAAGACAGCACCTGCTGATCGCATACATAAGCCCCCCACACGAACAACTGGTTGTGCTCTGTCAGCGGATTCCCATTAACCATACAGGCTGAACACGCAGCTGCGCAATGACGCACGCCATGGAGTCGCAGTTGATTTGGATTCTCCAAAGCGACATAAAATGAACGGCGAGAACATACAGCATGGCATGATGATGGCTGGCGTGTATCACCCTTACAAAACAGCAGCTTCACTGTATGGGGAAAACATTTCACTCCTCGGTATACGCTGCTTAGCGTAGGATTGTTTTAATCGGGGAAACACAACGCACAAAGAACCAAGAGAAACCAAGTGACAGCAAGTTTAACGCTTCGCAGCTCACAGCTATTACACTTTTTAATCAGCTTCACTGAAACAAAAAATAGGCTGCTCTGTAAAATTAGGACCAGACTTCAATTGGGGACTTTATATCAGGAGGGAGGACCCTCTGCCAAGGTATTAATCTGTGATGGATAGAGCACCACAGCCTCCCTCAGGCTTCACATCTTTACCGCTGAGTGGGTGTAGGGGAAAGGGCTGCCATTTCAACCCGGTGCCCAGAGAGGGGTGGGAGGGGGACGGTCAATCAGGCAGGCACTGATCCGATCTGTGACCACGTATGTATCACAACTGCCGGATCTGGTTCTCGCCATGTTAAGGCACGAATAGTGGTGGAAGAGAGACCATCATTCAAGCAGGAGAGGGTTCGAGACTGTTTGATGGGAAACATCCATCCTGCCGAAGCACAGCATAGTGAATCCCTGCCGGCTAGAGACAGTTGACCCTGATCTCTGCCCGAAGAAAAAGGATGAGTTCCCTTTTCAGGACTATAGCAGCATAGCAGATTGGAGCTTTACAGCCCGCACGGTGTGTGTTATTTCAACAAGTCAGAACCTCTCTGGATGCATATATTGGTTAATTCTATTCTACCCAATTCTATTGGGTTGTGCTGATTATTTTTTCAAAACCATCTGGGTCAGAGAGGCACCTGAAGTGAGTTCATAAATATCTGTCAATTGAGGATTTGAACAAAATGAGGCAAGCAACATTACATGTGGGCCACAGGGACGATAAGCATTTGTTAACTTCAGGAAGAAAATCTTTAAGGTTATTAGTCCCTTAAACATTTTGTGTCCCATGATGTATCTCCCCTCAGATGGGAATGTGTTCGGTCAGATTGACTGAGTGCCCATTGACCATCATATACCACTAATCTCAGTCGCGTTCAGTGTGCCTGCAGCTTGTCAATATGTCTCTTGTAGGATCTCACCAGGATGAATTCCTTTTATTTGTTCTTCATGAGTAGGGTGTATATGAAACGTTTGTTTGCAAAACCAGATAACCACCATTTTAAACTTCATTTGGGGTTGTTGTTTTTTATGTTAACCCAACATCAGTTTGGTTGGCGTTACTGGGAATGCACAGTACTTTTTCCCCCTTTTTTCTTAACACATTATATAAATGGAGTAGTGTGTTTTTGCAAGTAAGCTCTTGATGTGGAAAATGTCAATGTTTTAGAGTGTAATGGCAATTGTCTTAAACAAGAGTAGAGCAATGCATTGAGTCATTACAATTCACTGCCATGCACATATAAATTACGTTATTTCCCCCTACTCATCCATCCATCCATCCATCCATCCATCCATCCAACCAACCAATCAAATCCACATCTGATTGCCAAGAAAAACCATGTTGGTGCAGCTTGTGTTATTGCAGTTACTGCAAAGTGTCACCCATCAGGCTTTGCTGTCCTTGTGCTGTGTTACAGGCCTAATCCCTTCTGAATAGCCTTGAAGGACCAATACGGGCCCCTTCCCTGCAATGCATGTAAGAACAGGGTACAGGTGATCAGATGAGGCTGGTACCTTTGGCCTTCAAATCTCTCCTCACATGACGGGACATCCCCTGTGATTAATCTCCCCTTCTTATCTTTCTGTGTCTCATTTGAATCCCACCAGGGCATTTCCATCACATCCACTTACGCCCTCATTCATCTATCCATTGCTTTCTCCCAAACACTTTACCCATGTTACGTGGGCATGTTCATGCTTTATGTATGCTGTGTTCCTGAGTTCTATCACTTAAACCTGCATCACCAGGGGAGACAAGATTCAAGACACCCTCTGAAACCAAACCTTTAATGCATTTGTGCTGCGAGCTCCGGTCTATTGAGCTCTCAAGGGGTCAATTGTATGATACATTATTTATATGTAAAGAGTTACTGTCTCAACTGTATTTACTGTATACCCAGATCTTTGCAGAGAATCATAAAAAAGGGCAGTGAAGCAAATCTGTGAGCGTGTTAGAGTTACCACACAAACAATGCAGAGTGTATCAGCTGTGTCTTATCTCAAACATTTGAGCACATTTAACCACAGTGACAGTAAAGCTTGTTGGAAAATTAGTATTGTATATGCAGCACTTTCACTCTTACTCCTACATACAATTCATCTGTTTTGGGGGAGAAAAGGTTTCATTCGGTTGCAAGGTGACCTTGACTTTCTCAGTATGGGTGATGGGTTTTGGTGCAAAGCCTCACAAATCGCCTATCCACAATTGATTTTACGTTCACAAGAGTATGGGCTTTGAAGTGTTAGCCCCAAGTTGTCAACAAATATAAGTCACACAAATATAATGCCCTTGCACTAGAAAGGTGAAGATCTGTGTGTATATCTGGCAACAATCACTGTACAACATTTATATCATAATAATTTGGGGTACAAACAAATATGTTTTAACTTTTTAGTTGGATTGTGTATATTTCCCTTTTCCAGTATAAGTGTACTGCAGCAGACTAACAGCAGCTATAACAATAAAGAGCATGTTGACTTCATGTATCCTCCAGAGGCAACGGCAGTTACGTATAATATTGATTCCTGTTAATGGAGCAAGATGTAAAAGACTACAATTTCCCTCCTTTAACTGTCATATCTGCTGTAGTTACAGTCAGGTTAGAGCACCTACTGTGATTGGCAGATCGTAAAAACTACTACATTAAAATTTTATTTAATGTCCATTCATTTTATACCCACTGCTGGCCTTGTGTGGAAATTCGACTGAAACAAGCGGGCAAAATGTTCTCTGTGCCCTCACCCTGATACGTTTTCTGGAAATGTCACACGAGAATAAGCATTTCAGCGAAGACAAATGTCAAACATTTCACTATTTGAGCATTTTCATCCTCTATGAAGACTTGGCAACCTCATGATATCAAAGTGCCATCATACTGGCTTCACAGAGGCTACTGTGCTCCCTCATTAGACAGATGCTGTTGCCAGAGGGGACTGTGGAATCTGGGGTAAGCTGTTAGTGGGATTCTTGCTTTCTCTCACAGGAACAGATGTCAGAGGGAGCTTGACTGCCTTGGCATTCCACCTGATGTTTCAATCATTGCAGTTTTCTAATGTGGTCAAGTTAAAAATTAGATCGATTGATTCCTGATATTGGGGTCGTAATGATTGGATTAACTCATATTAAGCAGAATTATGATGTGTGCACACCACCCAACAGTTACGTTAATGAATAAATCAGTACGTTACAATGGTGTGTCATTAGCTGAGAAAGTAATTATGAAGCTGAACAACTGTGTCACTTTCAAACTAAATGATGTTCCCCTGTGAGTGCCATTTTATATAGCTAGGAGAGATCTTAGGTCATTAAAAACAAGTACACCAAGTGTGGTACTAACTCATTTTTAAAGGGAGAGACGTAAAACAAGAGGATCAGAGGGAGATTGTGTCTGCAGTTGTTACTCAAAGACAGTAGCATCGTCGATTTAAATGTTGTGGGAGCATGTAGAGGCATGCCATGTATAATTGGGTCCCACTACACATTATCCTGTTTTTTTCCACTTCTCTTTTACTCAGCCCTCTACATCTCACTCTTCTCTGCAAATATTTCACCCATTTGCTCATTTGTTCCTTCAACCATGTCGATTTCTTTGATTCCCCTCTCTTTATCATTCTCTTCCCATGTTGTTCTCACATATGCCCACACAAACCCAGGGAAAAGCTTGGCATAGCGTCTCAAGCAGAGTGAAATAGAATGCGGCCATATTCAGCCTGCCAAGGAAATATAGATTTGCTACAAACAGATGGCAGAAAATGTTTTAGTCTTCGGTCTTATTTCAAAGGTAACGCCTTCCATCTTATTTCCTGTCAAAATAGCCTTGAGGTTGCATTGCCTCTCAATCAGTTTATGTTCGATGGAATGGATTTTACCTTCACATTAGAAGTGTTGCCAATGCACAATCCATCAATTTATAATACGTCAGCACTGTAGTTAGAAAAAACTAACAACATGTAACCTTTCAGGGAGTGCAGTAAACAAATAAGCTATTAAAAGAATAGTGCTGACATTAGTGTGAAATAAATGTGCTATAGGCATCAAAGGAATGACAAAGATATAGTAAGACAACATAAAGAAATGAGCGTGTGAGAAGGACATTGTTGTGAATTTGAACAAAACGGCACAAGAATCACAGCTTCTTTGTAAGTGATCTCCCTGTGCTCTTGTTGTATCATTTTCATTCTGTTTGAGACATGAGTATTGCACAACATCTTGGGCTCTCTTTGTCTTAGTTTGTTGCATTCAACTTTAAATGCTTGGTGCCTGATCTCCACATCTTGCTCTCATTAAATCTGGAAATGCAACTCTCTTCTTTTGTAACAGATTTGCATTTTTAGTGCACAAATAAACCAATCTAAATGGAAAATGGAGGGTTGCCTTGAATTGCTTCAAAATGTGCTTGACGTGATTGCCCTTGGTCTTTCACACTGTAGAATGTTGTCAAACAGGAAAGTGAGTAGGTTTTGATGCAGAACATGATTGCTCACATCATGCCCTGCAACGCAATTGTATTTGTCAGATGATGACTTATAGTTTCTTAGAGTCAAATTGCCACACTGCCTCTGGGGACCATACATTTGTTACACCCAGTGCACAGGGAGTTTGGACATGTAGCTAAATAGCCTCTGTGTCCATTCATGTAGGTCCACGAGTTTCTTCCTGCAAGATCTGGTAAAATAAATGGAAATTTCATTTTCTTTCTCAATATGAAAGAAAATGTAAATTATACTGAGCTATTGTAGTCTATTGTGCATTATTTATTACCTTACACTGCATGTTTAATAAGTAAATGACAAATTGCAGCTGGAATGGAGTGAGGGTCATTATTACAATTCCTGTATCCTATACTTACTTTGTTTGTACAAATAGACCAATTAAAAACTATAATATATAGAGACAAATCAACAAGCTATTGGTGCACCATTTACAGTAAGTTCAGTTTCCATGGTAACATTATTTATATTCTGAGTGGACGTCTGCAGAGACATCAATGAGCAGAATATGAAGATGCAATAAAACAGTACATCCCAGCTATGACTGGACGGTAGCTGATATGTGATATCTTCTTCTAACATCATGTGCAGCTATGGCTAGATGGAAGAAGTGGAAGAAATCACTCAGCAGGATGAGTCACATATGGATGATTGTTCAATTAACTGCATCTCAACTGCAGCTTGAGCAAAATTAGCATTTGAGCAAATTTGGCAGCTTGGTAGTATTCGTGTGGCAGTGTGCTGAAATGTCTGGCAGCTCTTTCTGGCTATATTTACCGTCTTCCATTTTGTCTCTCCGTATTTTTCTCTCTCCCTCTCACATAAGGAGAGAGTAGTTTGAGGACAGTCAAAACACAAACAATAGCGTTCAGCTGGGAGGAGGAATGACTGACAAGAACACACATCTTGTTGAAAAATGTGAAAATATCAATAGAAACAACATCACTGGACCAGGCATTGATCCCTACATACCTGTACATTTCTCCTTGCTACTCAGTTGAAGGTGGAATGCTGCTAACTACATAAGAAGCTGCCAACATCTAAAAGGACAACCTCACATCACCTCACACAGTATCTGTAAAACAGATAAATATTTCAAACCTCAGAAAATACATTTTTCAGCTCAAAGCACAAAGGATTCATGCAGGATTCAGGTCCTAAGTGTAAATAACTATATTCCCTGTAAGACACATCTATATAAATCCACTTGTTCAAGCAGATTGTATAAATATGGTTTCTTTTGTATTTTCTAACACTTGAAGTTTACACCGAGAAGTTTAATCATCTGGGAAAGTGAAAGTTTCCAATTGACTTCGAATATTGTTTGTTACTACTGGAAGACTGAGGGTACTGATATAAACATTACGTGAGAGAGCAACCAGCAATTAGCTGAAAGGTCAGCCACACACACAAGTACTGCATTTCACACAGGTCAGACATTTCTATATTGTTTAGTAATACTGTAAGGTCACGTTGGGTCAAAATAACAAGAATCTGCTGCTCAATGTATTATTGCTTTGTTGTGGCAGGTAACAGAAGCACCAGTGGCCTTTGCGGTTATATATGTGAGTAAGGATTGACAAAATTATAGAAACGCAATAATAAGTTTATTAAATGCATTTCTTCTTGCACAGCCCAATTGCTGGGTGTTTGCTTTCTATTACACTATTTTGTAATTTGTGTCTCTTATTTTCACCCACTGAATTGATCATTTCGTCCAAGGCCAACTTATGGTCATACATACAACTGTGATGTATTACATATCTAAGATTTTCTCTATTTACGTGCGTCACCGTAGCTGCCTCATGAATTAGGAATTGGTCTTTTTGCACTGTACTGTCACCTACAGTCTTGCACTGTCACCTACAGTCTTTACCATCCATATATCCATGGATGATAGATGAAAAATGTGGTACGGTCAAATGTCTTTCTATGTGGAGACTGCATGTTCCTCAAATATGTTAGTGGGTTTCTTCTCAGCATCAACAAACGTGACTTGAATGTTGTGACCGTCAAAATTGACCACATGAATGTAAATGCGAGTGATAGGCTGTCTATATGTCCATCTTCACTAGCATTGTAATGGAAATGGCAACCGATCCAGAGTATTTGGCTGCTTTCTACCCAAAGCATGCTGGGATAGGCTGTAACACACTATAACTCTTAAATGAAATAAGCCAGTAAAGAAAAAGAATGAATGATTGATGGCGAGTGAGCTGGGAATCCAGAAAATGCAATAGCACAGGATTAAGGAAATCAGCGAAATGAACAAGCGGTTTGGCATTGATTGATTAGATAGATGATGGATAGTGATTGTGTCTAAACTAGAATTTCTTACACTCCTTTCCACAGTCTGCTCCGTCTCTGTTGGGGGACATTCTGCTTCTGTTTTTTTGGCAGTAATTACGACAAGACTTTGCATAAAGTGTCACCATGAGATTTAATCTATCACACTGTTTCTGTCAGTATGTTGTCAGCTTGCCCACAAGGCAGAAGCCAAAACACACATATTTACTGTGCATACTGGACATATTTTAGGCATTCACACAAAAGTCAAGACGGGTGCATACAGCATCAACATAGATGCATACAGCATTGCTATTATACTGCCTATGCATTCACATCTGATGTCTCAGATGAGATTTCACAGTTTTAAAAAATGAGCAACAAAAGAAAGAGCTGATAACCGTAAGAATTTGCTTTTCAAAACACACTGTAAGAAATCAGACTTTGTTTTTTCACTATGTGTTTGAGGTTTCGTTTCAAAGTAACAAAAACGTTCAAAGTTACTTACAATAGAATGTAAAAAAAAAAACAATTTCAGTCTCATCATAGAGCCTCTTTGCTTTGATAAGGTAGCTCTCTCTCTCTCTCTCTCGCTCTCTCGTCATGTACGCACATTGCAAAAAAGGGAAGACGAAAAGCAATTGTGTACATGTCCGTGCGGTATGATTAATAACCTGCACGTTTGTGGAATGAGGAGAGGAGCATCTTTGTAGAGAGCATCTTTGTGCCTTTGTAGGTAATTACTGAACATGTACAAAGAGCATTCAATACACCATTCACCCGCATGCTAGAGCAGTAACAGGTTGTAGATTCTCTTATCAGTAAATGAGAATAAAACACAACACCCTGGCAACCAATTATAATGGAACTTTATTGATTCGCGACCAAAAGCGGTCATAATGAATAGACCTCAGATCGGAAGAGCGTCGTGTAG
>OMOW01033606.1:0-16326 GCA_900312555.1 Lamprogrammus exutus
CATCCTGCAGCTGCACACTCCTTCCTGTCTGCATTTAGACCCTTTTGTCTGAAGACGCTGGTATAGCAAAGTTGGGACACGAGCTGAATTTAAATGGGGAAACCCTGAATCGAGCAATGCTGACAGACTAGCGGGAGGTTCCAGTTTCCATGGTCGTACTCTTGAGTGTGCCATCAGTGCATTACGGTGTGCTTGCTTGCTGTGGCTTAAATATTCATGCGTTTGGCTGGTAGCGCCATACGAGATCTGGAACCGTGCAGGTCACACCATCATGATGTAAAGTTATTTACTCGGCTGTTTATATTTCTGGATTTATTTCTGCTTTTGTTGATTTTTGCTTCATATTGACAGAGGAAACGTGAGTTTGTCTTCGTGTTTTATTGGCCTCATGAGCAGTGCATTACTACTCTGGTTGACATGTGGAATAAACAGCCTCTCTGATGAGTTGCCTCGATTGGCTCTCCAGGAGGATGTTTATGACTGAGGGCTTTTTCTACTCAGGCCTCCGCCCCAGCTGCCCGCCTGCTACACCAGGCCTGCCCTTGCTGAAATCAGCCTGGGAGTGTGGCTGACAATATGATATATTGGCAGGAACTATTAAAGTGTGTTTGAGGGAACAAGCTGTGTGGTATGACAGTGCAGGATTTCAGATGTGCCATTAAAGTGATCAATAGAGTGTACTGTCATTTTGACAATGACACATTTCCTTGGGTGACCTGCAAAAAAAGGGAAGTGTCAGGAAGTGTCTTTTTCAGTATGTAAATTGAGATTGACAACCAACACATGAGACGAAAGGTGCTTTTGGACCGAGAGTTTGGAAATGAATGAGGAACTGTTCCATCAGCGAGTTGCGTGCTTGCTTTCCCACTGCAGTTCAGGTACAGTGAAGATGATCAAAATTAGAGTGATTAGAGTATTGACGTACTTACAGCCACATCCGTCAGTCACTTTGATTATTGTGATCTTTGATTTTTTTTGTCATCTTGTTTCTATTTTTAAGACTTTTTTGTCTCTGCTTCACATTTTGAGTAAGTCGTAGTGCTTATAAACGTCACAAGCTCTTTTGAAATACTCGCTCACTTCGAGTTGATGACTCAGTGTTTTTTCAATCTTGTCCGTCCACACTTTCATATAGTTTCCTGTCTTCTTCTAAAGCCTTGGAACTTTGCTGTCGCTGTTTTGCTGTATACAAAAATGAGCTAAACACAAATATTATAAACTGGTGATCCCATCATCAGCGTGTGGGGGATGAATCACCTGAGAGTGTCTACCCTGGAGTAGGAGCTAAAATGGTTCAAGAAGTATAATTCCAGTACCAAAATGTGTCCTGTTTCCTTGGTGTGAGATGATGGAAAGTTTCCTGAGTTTCTGAAAAAGTTCATGCTGTGTGTGCGCTAAGGTTTAGGAAATTAGAGGATAATGGGATAATCTATTGTGAGAGTGTTTTATAGCCTTCACCAAGCCGCATTCACACAGCCTATATTATCATGCACGTCTGTGGTGATGGCCACAGGTAACCTACTGATTAAATGTCCTGAAAGAATTTGCCATGTAAATGCCCTATACACTGAGAGATACATGTAAGTTCTGTTTTCAGTCCAAGTAATTCGTCAAGCGGAAAGGGTTTTGTCTGGGGTTTTGTTTTTGTCTTACAATTAAAGTCTACAATGTTTTTGATATTTTGTTATTGAAAAAGTCAGGTGAAATTAGCATGTAAGTATACCATTTGCAACACTTTCTAGTTGATCAATACAATAAGCTGCTCATTTGCATTTTCTCTCAGTTTTCGCATTACTCTTGTGTCCTCGCCAAATGAGGACCCCATGATCGGTGTCTTATTGTTGCAAGAATGACAAAATACATCATGAAGATCCTTGTCAGACTGAAATGTTGTCTTTTGCCTTTTGCATCATGTCGAAAATATAAACAATTTTTGTGAATCTTTTGATGAAAAACCTTTGCATATTTTAATTATTTCTGTACAGAATTTTCAGTCCTGTAATTTTGTTGTAAATGGTCCAGTTGTGGGTATTTCATTACTGATGTACCAGATACATGTTAATGCATCAGTAGTATAATGCTGACAGGACTATTCATCACAGTCCACAGCCTTTTCTTATGAGAACGGAGTACATTTTGCTGCTAACACTTACTAAAGTAGACCTTTAACTCACTATTACTTGTAATGGAGCATTTTTTTCAACGCGGCATTACTTTTATTTAAGTAAAGGTTTTCAGCACCATTACATCTAGCTGTATGTGCGATCCAAAATAAATGTTCCGAGTGTTGTCTTGCACTTTTTGCTGTACAGTACAAGAGCCAATTGTGTCGTGTTTGTGTGCAGCCTGTCCCTGTGAAAGGAGCTGAACTCAAAGCCATCTGGCAGCCAGATGCACCACGACTTCCCCATGTCCTCTCCGTGGAGACTTTTATGTGAATCCACTCCCCAACGTGAAATAGACAGAAGTACAGCGACGCTGTCTGAACGCTTGTCCTTGCCAAGCAACAATCAGGGCACCCAGAGTTTTCCACAAGGGGTGTTTCCCACCGACTTAAGGGGGGTGGGCGGTGGGATTCAAAAGAGGAAGATTTCCTTTTGGATGTGATGCCAAGTTCACACACTCCTTTGCACCATGGCGGAAAACAAGCAGCGCAGAAAAGGAAGCTCGGATCGCTCGTCTTCCCATACGTAAGATGTCAGATTTCAATGCTGATCAGGATTGTTGAGTTTGTTGAGGGGGTTTTGGTTTTTTGGGTGGCAGTCAGTCTTCATGGCAACAGAAATGCTTCTGGTATGTGGTGAGGACTTAAATAGTCTTCGGGCCGCTGGAGCAGTATTCTGGAAAACTCAACTTGCTTTCATGGAACCTGGGAAGCATTTTGAGGCTGTAAATAGACTGTCTTTTCTCTACTTATTATTTTCTCCCTTTTCTGTTGCTGCCTTTTGGAACAGCTTTGGATTGATTTAATGTTGTTCATTGTTGATATCTGTTTACTTTAGTTATCCATAAATATCTAGATCGTATGATTTTTCACTTGAGCTGAAGCATTTTGAGAGCTTGTTGCTCTGCTTTTTGTACACACAAGGAGACAAAGTAATTCATCTAAATCAAGATTTTTTTTTTTACCTTACCTGTTGTGCTTGTGCGGCTGAGTGATGTTCAGAAAAGTTTGATGCCAGCATCAGACCTTTACACTGTTAAGTTCCTTAATGATACTTTTATTTAAAGGTTGTATGCTGCTTTAAAAAAAAAAAACAGCTCTTGAGACTGCACAAATCTTTATTAATCCATTTATTAGTATGGATAGAAATAGTTTGATTCTGTCATTTGCAGAATATACTTGACTTGTTGCTTAATTGGCTTATGAGAGGAAGTATGCTGATTGTAAGCTAATAGACCATTTATATGCTTGGGTAAATCAACTTAAAATCTAAGTGTGTTACTCAGATCTGTGTCAGTTTACAGCAATTTTATTATGATGTTTTAAAAATGTATTGATTGCCTTACGCCAAAACTGGATCACGCCACTTTTGGATACTTGGCACTATTAACGCATTCTTGTCCGGGATGAAAAAGGAATCTCTTCCACTGAAGGAAAAGGTCTCTGAGTGCAAGGTTGAGCTGCCCACTCTCTCCCAGACGCAACAGAGAGCAGAGGGTGACTCAGCCGTCACTCCTCTCTCCACAGAGAGAGAGAGAGTCGGCTCTATTCAAAGCTGGAGATCATGCAGAGGTGACTTTAGCTCAGGGGGGGCACATACTGGCTCTCTGTGTCCCTCAGCTTTGATGTCTCGCTGATTCTTCTCCCTCTCTCAACACTCAATGGCTCCAGCGGACAGAATGCTAATCTGTGTGTCTTTGCGTTTGAGTTGGGTGGCAAATTGTGCTGAATTTCTTAGTCAACTTAAACACTTTTTTTCAACTAATCCATTATTTAATTGAATACAGTCAGATGTAACTTTCCTTTTCCAGTAATTAATAACTCATTCTCCATGGAAACATTGAAGATAATTCGACTTAGACTCTGTAGATTTGCCCTGCTCTGTGTTGTTTAAGGTTTTTTATGCAGGAATAGTGCGTTTGTGTGTGCTCTTCTGTGTTAGTGTACTCTGGGACTGTTGGTTCCTGACCACCAACGTGTTATATGTGATGTAGAGGAGCAGCGTTGGTCCTGACGCTGCTGGTTGTCGGCAGACTCGTTTGTTTATCTGCAGAGCTCTGTGTAAAGCCCCATGTTTATTCAGCTACTCAGCAGGAGGTGCTGTCTGGAAACCTGTGGCTTTCTTGTGGTCTACTGGATATCATTGATTTCTTATACATTTTATTTTCCTTATTTACGTTTTATTTTTGTTTCTTAACATTTTTATTCTCAATAATTTAATAGTTAGATTCTTATCCCTTGCAATAGTTGTTTGAGACCTTCTTATTGCACCCGTTGGACTCTGTTTTTGCTGTTGACAAATTTCTTCCAAGACTACTAATTTTCTATTTGTGTCTAGAAAATGTTTTGGGATTTTAGAAAAAAAATCTATTTAGATTTCAAGATCTCAATAAATAGTGAAAGCTATCTCTGGAAAACAAAGTTGTTAATTTTTCAGCTTTTCATCACATCATCAGAAAATTCTCCCACACTCGATTTTCCTCTGATCCATTTTGGATTATTTCCTGCACTGTAGACAACAACCAAGGCCTCCAGCTGTCCAGCAAAACAGACCAAGTTTAAAACCTGAAAGATTCTACAAGTGACTAAAAGTGACAAATACAGTTCTTAATCCCTTTGAATCCCCATTGAATAGAACTGTTTATCATCTTTTTCAGCGTTTAATAAAACATTCAATGTATATTATTTATTATTTTGCCTCTATTCTTATTTTATAATCCCTCATAAGGTTTCTTGTCTCACTCTGCACAGTATGCTGTTTTTAGCTTTATGGTTCTTTTGTATGATGGTAACTTGGCAAATAGTTGAGAGAACAGTGTGAGACACTTCCTGATCATGGTCTAACACCTTAAATACTGTGTGTCTACCTGTGTTGTCACACACAACATATATGTGTAGCCACAATGTGCAGACTGTCATATAGGTGAGTGAGTGTGTTTGCTTCCTCTTTCTGAGTCCACTGTGATGTCATTCACAGCTGCTCGTGGAGTATGGGTACAACTGCCAGTGCCGCGCCACAGCCGGTTTCCGTAGCATCGCCACTTGAAAGCATCCATGGTAACGGGATGGCCGACAGCAGGCAGTCACTTAGCATGAGCCCCTTTCAGACGGTCAACATCCACAACAACAAGGCCAAGTCCATTATCACCAACAAAGTCGCACCTGTCGTCATCACGTAAGTCCCTCCCCGAATCTGTGTTCTCACAATTGGGTGTTAAGCCTCTTTGATCACTGTGGAGACATCCCCCACCCTCCAGCTAGTGTTTGCCCCTGTTATCATCTCATTTGTCAATCCAGGAATCAGGAGAAAGGCTGGCAAATAACAGCTGATAATTGAATTGACCTCTGTTACACTCTAACACTCCCGCAATTGTGTTGTGTTTTTCAGGTATAACTGCAGACAGGAATTTCAGATTCACGATGAAATACTTAAAACCCACTACAAAGTCGGTCGGATATCAGACGCATTGCCTGAGCACTACCTGGTACAGGTAAGGTCGACACACAAGACAACTGGGATGGACAGATTCCTTAATTAGATATAAATGAGTAATGTACTTTTTAAACCACACAATCACTTTTACAACTTACGCAGAAAATTGCACGCAGAAAATTTGGAGCGGGGTTGAGCACAGCCTGTTTTATCTGATTATCTCATGTATAAACCTTTGGTTGGCAATCTAACACAACAGCCCTGCATTAAATCCATCTACGATGATCAGCTTTTTTTGACACTCAGTGGGTTTTCAAACGTCATGCACACAGCATAATCGAATAGAATAAACAGACTTTGATTAAGCGATTGTAAATTGATTTAGTCACACATGCAATCCATTGTCTGATAACTGGTGGTATTGTATTAGATTGCATTATATGGTGATGGACAAAGTATTGGAATCAACTTTCAATATAATGCAGTTCAGTGCAAAAATGATGATAGAGTCTCTCTGACATTTACATGCATGTTGAAATGATGGCAGTAGATTGTTCAGGTGTGCCTGATAAAGTGGAGTGAAGGTACAAATACAGTTAGCGCTTTTAAGTTCCAATCTGTGCGGCTGCCTCCTACTAAAACTTGAAACAGAGAATTGGAACCTGTTCTCTAGTCTAATGCACAGACTAACACGGCACAACAACTAAATCTATGTAAACAATGTATTTTGCATGGTGTTAGATTTGTTTACATCAGTGATATCTGTAAACACGGAATAAGGTTGATATTTTCTCTTCTTATCTAATGAGAAATAGAGTTATTTGTCATCATTACAACATGCTCTTAAAGAATGTATGTGGATTTACATGGTAAAATTCAAGGGTTGGGACTTAAACAGCAGCAGATGCAGACAATAGCTTCACTTTACACCCCTACCTAACAGAAATCGCTCAGGCTCAGAGATGTGGAATCATCTCACCTGTCTTCATGTCTTCATGTCTGCTCTTTTCACATTCACATGTCCAAATTGCATGGTGGCGTAGAAACATTGTCATGCGCTGTTTTATGATCGGAGGCAGCCATTGTATCAGGAACGTTGTCACCCTCCTATCAGGGCTTTGATCTGCTCTGTCACCTCTGCTGTGGCTGTTCAGGCATGTAAGGATTACCCCAAAGCCTCAGCTGTCACAGATATACATTGAGCTTACATGTACTAAAGTAACCCAGTTTCAGTTTGATTTCTTGCTTTAACCCTCTTAAATGTCATGTACTGCTGGATAAAGACTATTTTAACATGATGTTTTACACGTGCATACTGAATGGGTGGCAGTATGAAAGAAAATGTCATTATGCAGTTTGTGAATCTCTCTATACAAAATGATTAAACCCCAAAGCCCAATCGAAACTAACAAAATGGAAAACTTGAAATGTTCTTCTGCAGTCGAAAAGTGGATCATTTGTTTCTAAAAAAAGTTGTGGTTTATCTTCTACTGTAGACGCCATCTTCTTATGACCCAGTTCAGATTTTTTTCTCCACTTATGTGGCACACAGATGTTGTGAACATGTCAACAGAAAATAAAACACATGGAATCTGATATTTTCAGACCTGTTTTGAGCCAGATTCCTTTTTCTACACCATATAATTAAGTCATTGTGGACCTTTAAAGATGCTACAGAAAGCAATATCTTTTCTGTCATTTGCAGCCATTGCAGGATTTTGTTTACCTCAGTCTTGGAAGCAAAACCCTCTTTTTTGCATTGCGGTTGTTTTCAGGTATACACCCTGTTAAGTCAGGTTTATAAGTTACAGCATGAGCCACATTTAAAGAAAGTGAAAATCAGATACAGGCAAAAAATTGGATTTGGGCATCAAGTGGCACATTAAATGTAGCCATTCTGCACTGTCAATCTAAATGTTTCATAAATAAATACAGCATTAAATACATACTGAAAATAGATAACATTCATACTGCAAAATCTACCAATCTTGGTTCAGATGTGTGGCTGTGTATAGAGGAATCTGAGCACTAAACACAGTTGTAACAAACAACTTGATTTCTCTGAATAACCTGATCTTGTTTAGATGTAAATGTTGGCATGGATCAGCAGCTTCTTCTAACGACTCTGCGGAATTCACAAATAAAAACTGTAGCTGTGTGTTGCTGTTTGATTATATCTCAGATGATTTCCAATGAGCAGCCACATTGACGTAAACTGAATTTCTTATAGGGGCAGTACTTCATGGTCCAGGATGTGTACAGCAAGGCAGATGTTCTGAACACCACAGGCAGCTATGGGGCGCCCAACTTCCGCCAAGTCAATGGGTCCTACCCTCTGTATGGGATGGGACAGCCGAGCCTGAGTGGCTTCAAACAGGTTCTCCAGAGGCTCCAGGCACAAGGACACGAGGTAACACTTTTTCCTCTGTAATCATTTAGAGGGCTGTAGCCTCCAATGCACACGCGCGTATGCATGCGCGCACGCACACACACACACAAACACACACACACACACACAGTCTTAACAGTGTTGTCTTACTGTCTCAAAACCCACCAACGACAGGTTAGGGTTGGCAGTTTGAGATTGATTGATAACTTCTGAGCCTGGCATATTTGTAAGTGACTATAATTCATCAACTGCTTTCATTTGAGCTAAGTGATTATAATTTACATTTTCCAGTGGTGCCCAAGACTGTGACAAATTAGGAGATTGTGTATTTTCTTGGCTTTGAACTACTATAACATTCTAGAACTCTTAACTCAGATTTTAACCTCTTCCTAAAGTTGCAACAAACTTTCTTACAACTCCTGTAGAAAGAGTTTTTTTTAAGCAAGAGCTTTGTCTCGCAGGCATCAAAGACACTGTTCTCTCCAATACATATTTTTGAACATATATACCTATACATTTCTTCATTGCACAAGTGTGCAGTGTGAATGCTGTAACCTGTAAACATGGGCGCCAAAAAAGTGAGATGTTCTGTGCTGCTTCAGCATCTCATACACGGGCAGCGTGAAAGTGGCTTCAGAGTTGAAGTTGTAAATACATGATCTGTCTTTATGTTTGAGGTCTCCACTGTATATCATACCAAATGTGACAATAGAAATCAGGAGTTAACACATTTCTGATTCTGTTAAACTAAACACAGTGTTATTTCTTTGTATTTTTCTCTTCTTTTTCAGTTTGCCTTTGTCTTCCCCACTTCTCAAACCAAATCTATGCCCTTAATAATTGAATTTCAGATAATAAGCTCACTTACATAGTTCATAGGTTCATTGTTGGTGTATTGCCCTTGTCTCTGCGGAGCTCTGCCTTGCCTTGTAGACATGTTGTCTGTAAATATTTGAGGAGTCAAGTACTCAGTCCGTGCTGTGGGTGAACTGTAGAACTAAGCAAACAGAAAGTTGTGGTCATGTGTACCAGTGGAAAATGAATATATCTGCTTACAGCAGCTCTAAACTAACCCTAATTGAAATGAAATTGACAAAATTATACATTGGCCTCCGTAAATTCCTTACTCATGTGCTGTGTGTTATGTGAGAGCAAAATTTTTCCAGTTGCTCTTGCAGGATAGCGCTTCAAAATGTTATTATTTCACTCCTCTCTGTGTGTTGTTGCAAACAGGAGGTCATATTCTTCTGTGTAAGAGAGGAGCCAGTGGTGTTCCTGCACAAGGAGGATGACTTTGTGCCGTACACTCCCAGGAGGAAGGAAAACCTGCATGAAAACCTTCATGGACTGGAAAAGGAGGAGCTGGTAGAGAGCCTGGAGCTCACCATCAGGAAGGAGGTGACCGAAAATTCACACACATAGTCATCATCTGACCCTCTCACAGATCAATGAGCCACTGAAAAGATTAATCATTTACTTGTAACAGTAACTTAATCCACAATTAACAGAAATGTAACAATCAATTTATTATAACTAGCTGTTATTCTGCCAAAATGAGCAGTTTGAAGACAAATTTCAGCTTTATGTCATAATTAATGATAATTTTATGGTATAACTGACTAATCTTAATTAACAGTATACTCAATAATGACAATAAAAGTTGCAGCATTATCACTGTTATTAAATGTAATAAAATGCTCATCTTTCTCTTCTCCATAGCTCCATGACTTCGCCAAGCTCAACGAAAACATATTTTACGTCTACAATGACATTGAGTACTTTAAAGATGAGCCACAGAAGATAGCGATCACGTGTGAGGAGGACATCCACGTGACCGAGGAGGTCTACAAGCGGCACATGTTCACCATGCCGTCCTACAGGTTGTTTACATTGTTCCTTTATTATCCCTGGGTCCTCATCTCAACAGCAGTTTAGATAGAGACTATACAGTGCAGGTTATAAACAGTGGCGCTTGGTTTTGCGAGGGCTGCCCTCCTTTTAGCAGAAAGGATGCATTAACAGAGCAGACTGCAGCATCCTGTTTGCAATCAGATCAGCCAAGTCAGCTTTATGAAGATGTCATGAATAGCGTGTGATGTTTCCGGGCAGAGAGAATATATTATTCCCCACAGAGAACACAGAGGCCTTCTCTTGAAGTTTAAGACCATTTGCCGTCAAAAAAGCAGGAGAATGTTTGAATATAGATTGTTTAAAACTGACCATGATGGGATTTTAGGGCTCATTAGTTTTGGCTTTGAATATCCTGGAATATTTCAATTATTTCACCCATTACAAATCAAATTTTCATGTGTCATATTATTAATTTTGGCACAGTTATCTCTCTTATTCTGTCTTATTCCAAGATCCTGAACCTTCCTTCCTGGAAAAATCTCATCTCATCAAAAAGATGATTTATATAGACAACAGATTGAAATAATGTCACTGCAGTGATTTTGCACTTATTTGAAGAAAATAAGAGTTAAAGAACTTAAGATTGACGCCCGTAGAAATGCCTCCAGTAAGACAAACCCAAGTCTTAAGGAGAGCACCTAAAAAAAAAATAAAATAAAAAAAGAAAAGTCTGTTTTCACTCGGTGTACACAGCAGTGCGGCTACAAAGCAGAGTAAAATGGCTAGTGTGTTTTGGAGTTTCAAAATAGACCTTAGATCAAAATAAGAACATGAAAATCTGGGACATTTTGGGGTGTAGATCTGTAGAAGCATTTCATAGGACAACACCAGTCAGAACATTAACAAACATAAAAACATCTACAGTCTTCCACTGTGATTCTGATCTCTCCCATCATCCTTTGCAGATTGTTGGAGGAGCCAAAGATTCTATGCAGGACTCATGAGATTAGTTTACACAACATAAGAGAAGGGAGAGTTTTATTTGAGGTCAGGTGTTTACATACAGTGCACTGTGACCTACATAAAGGCTTTATTGACACAACACAGTGGTAGGTTCAAATGTCGGTAACACTCTGATGTTTTGCAGGTACTACAGATTACCACTACCAACAGAGGGAGCACCGCTAGAGGAAGACTTTGATGCATTTGTCAACATACTCAGGGTAAGATCATGCCATTTAGTCATGCAGTCACCCTCAAAAACAGAAACTGGCAACCAGCTAAATATTCTGGAATGTGGTGAAATATTCTAATACATTAAAAAAAATAATCTGCCAATGGGGAAGCTCAAATGATTTCCTGAAATGACTTGATTGAGAAATAGAAAAATGGCCACAACAAAGTGCTGTCTGACCTTAGAGACTATGCATACATATAACAATGAAACTTAAGAATTTTTTTTTTTGCCAAACCAATAAACAACATTTTACACTACAACAACAGTTCTCAAGGTAGAATATTTTCTGATTCTGTTGTAGCAATTTGTCTTTTTCTGTCTTGTTTCAAGAAACAGACAGTCATTTCTGGAAAATTCATGAAAAAATGGATTTGTGTTTGAAACACGTTGGCATAAACCCACTGCACTGCAAGCCATCTTGTTTTCTTATTTTAGATGTTTGGAATATTAATGTATTAACCACCCAATCCATTTCTCTGACTCTTTCTAGTCAGCTTGAGATAAAAAAAAATAGACTTAATAACGTATAATCTGTTTTATATGTGCTGAATAAGATTACAAAATAAAATACAGTCATTTTGGAAAAAGTCTTGAATTGAAATCTTGTTTTTGCAGTGTAAAAATTACTTGCATCACATCAGCCATGATGCATGAAACCAGTCCAACAATACAATTGTCCCAGTGTGACTTAGCATTTTTGGGATAATAATAATAATATTTATATAGCCGTCACTTTAATTGTGATTTGTTTTAAAATGCTATTAAAGATATTAATAGTTGTAATATTGTAGAGCATCTGGACTTTGTCAGTGAGATAGCTGGAAGGTCAAAGCAGCTTTTTGAGTCAGTCCTGCATGTGCTGTAAATCACCAATAGCCATAATAGTGGCAGAAATGCCAGAAAACTCCAGTCTGCCATCACTTCACGTCCGCTCTTTGGCAGTTCGGAATATTCAGGGTCATCTGTTTTGTCTGGTTTCTGTCTTGCACTTCACTCACACAGGATGTTCCCCATCTTTTCCTTTTGTTTTGCCCTTTTTTGGAGTGACTAGCAGCAGTCTGTCCCGTTCCTGTGGTTGGAAAGTGGTTCATTTTTATTTTATTTTTTCGCAGTATTTCGATCTGTCCTGTCATACCATTTCTTCCTCTTTCACCATCTCTTTCTATTTCCTACTCTAACATACTGCACAGTTATAGTAGAGGCTTGTTGACACATTTCAGGCACGGCTGACCATTTTCGCCCATGCAATTATAATTTCCTGGATGTTCCTCACTTCCCATTTCTGTTGATTCAGAGATGAAGTTCAAACCACAGTTTCCTCATATTCAACTCTGAAATGTAAAAAAAAAAATCTGTCAAATGATAATAAAGTCTGACGTTTTTCCTCCCCAGTTGGCTGAATGAGGATAATATTTCACATTCTGTATTGTCATGTAAGAATATGTTAAAAGAATGGCACTTCCCTTTTCATCAGTTCCTCTGTCTGCATGGCATGCATGACATTTTAATTCGGACAAAGTAGGATGTAAGGTAAAAATTCAAGTGCGGGAGGACATATGAGGAAATGAGGAGTTTTCAAATTTCCAAAAGTCAGAATCAAAATCAGATTTATTGGCCAAGTATGCTCAAACATACAAGGGATTTGATCGTGTCTCCCAATATAGTGTGCATGTATATGTACAGTATATACATAATACAAGTCAGCAAAATGAAATGTGAATCAATGTATCTCCATCAGAATAAGAGGGCCTGATCATTAGATTTTATAAATAAAAGATCTCGTTAACTCTGGTCCCTGGTTGCCTCTTCGTTGTTACTTCTCATCTAAAAGAAGCTGTTTATTTGAATGAATCAGTGTGTCCCTTCTGTCTAGACATCATGTGGTGTTTTGTGGGAAAGGGAGGGGGAAACATGCAACAAGGCTCCTAGACCAGATTAAAACCAGGAAGTTAAACTTATATACTATAAACTTATGTACTATATATAGACCACTGGATCACCTGGATACTGCCTTCAATTTATTATTTATTTTTGGGCTTATGCTGGATTGAAATAAGAGATTATGAGAAAATCAATTGCGTTACAAAGGCCTCTGAAACACAAGCTTGAAAGGAGAGGGGCGAGACTTTGGATCTCATTACCACCCTAATAATACTTTAGGTGCTTTGAAGTTAAACTCTCTCATCCTAGAGTTTCTCTTGTATGTTCTTCGTTTTCCAGGAGAGCCCCAGCTTGTCTCAGGGTCTCAATTTGTCACGGCCACTGCCTGCTCTGCTTTTCAGCTGCCAGGTGGGTGTTGGCCGCACCAACCTGGCCATGATCCTGGGCACACTGGTCATGAATCGCCTGAGGGACACATCAAAAGAGTAAGAATCTCTGCTTCAAACCATTTGAAAAAACAGGAAAAATGGCATGATTCAGTCTCATGATGCACAAGCTTTGACCATGTATGACTTATTATGCAGAGTTGAGGAGGCAGCAGTCTCAGAGCCCAAACCACTGTTCCAGGTCATCCACACTCTGATCAATAAGCTTCCCAATGGACAGCAGGTCATGGAAGAGGTAAAGTACATCCACTATACCATCAGAAACACCTGGTTCAACAAAAGTGTTTCCACTGTCGATGCCATAGAAATAGATTAAATGCTACACCAGAGGAGGAAACATTTAGTTTGCTGTGTGATTTAGGTGAAAATATGCATTAATAATTGAATGATACTTTAAGAACAATGTCCTCATGTTCTCCATATCCTCAATCTATGCAGATACTGTTCTGGGTGGATGATTATAACATACTTGTGTATGTACACAAGTGACAAATCATGTTTCACCCCTGCTACTGTAGACTTGCCGTTATAAGCCCGTGTGAGTTGGGTATGACACTTATGACACAAAAAACCAAGCAAGCAAGTCTACAGTACAGAAAACAGAATTTGAAGTTTTAATAAAACAAATGTGGTTTATGCACTGACATTTTTCATCAACAGCTTGATTTAATTGTTTTTTCTGTTTATTTTTCTGTTTATTAAAATGATAGGTAACGGCTCAACTTGATGATGCTTAAAAATGATACAGGTAATCATGTCTTTTTTTAATCTGACAGGTTGACCAAGCTATTGCCCTGTGTTCAGAAATGCACAACATCAAAGAAGCAATATATGAGAACAAGAAGAAGCTTGAAGGTATTGGAGAAGATTATCAGATTCAGGTAGGTGATATTTTCTCGTTTCCCCCGTAAATGACTCAGATTTCAGTGGTTTACGCTGCTGTGTCTATGTTCTGCTTACTAAAACAGGAATGAGACAGCAAAGAAAGGAAACATTTAAGCTTTTCTTTGTCTCTTAGGGAAGCAGTACCAAAGACTACTTTCTCAACAGAACGATGCAGAGCTTGGAGTGCTACTTCTACTTGATTGTATTTAATGCATACCTTCACGAACAGGTAAAAGTTTGTTTCCCTTTACTGATACAAGTTGATATTCTTCAGAAATAGGTTGAAAACACCCTGAAATGTAACTAAATCTTGTGTACACCTGTGCGTTTTGTAGTATCCTCTTGCCTTTGTGTCCAACTTCAGCCAGTGGATGTGCTGCCATGCTTGGCTGTACAGGTTACTGGCCTGCATGGACCTATCAGAGCTGTCGGCCTCACCTGAGCTGGTCACCAGAGGAGCCCGAGTCCTGGTGAGGAAATGTATTATAAATACACAGACACGCCTGTATACACGTACAATGAATGTGTTTTGTTCCTCTTGTGATACTGTGATTCCTAGAATTCTAGTGTGTCAGTGTTGATTTAATGATTAAATTCAGCGTCGTGGAGTCGAGATACTGTCATTCTTAAACTAAGACTCATTCAGAGAGGGTATATTTCAGCCAAGGCTCTATATTTTCTATTTTAATAACAGAAAACAGTGAAACATTGCTGATTGGCTGATATTGCCAATGTAAGGAGGAAATGTGCAAATGCTACAGACTCATGACCACTGAGTTATGGCCATTTAAATTTCTACTGTTGCATTTGTGCCATTTATTGTCCAAATGCCATAAAATTGTGCAGGCTTTCTCTTGAGTGGACATGTACATGCCTCATCTAAATGTGGTTTCAATTGCACAATGTGTTCAACAGTCATGGTCAAATTGGTCACGCCTACAAGAGTTTGGGAACCAAGTACAGGAAAACATGAATTGGCTTATCCAGTTATGTTATGTACATTTGCTAACCTGTACTGAGAGATTTGTCTTGAACTAAAGAAACTAATTTTTTTTTTTTTTACAGCTCACAGTTCAAGACTTGCTAGTTAAATAGATATGCTGCTAATTATCAAACAGACACCTAACAAACAAAGAGTGCAGAAAACATAAATGTTCATTGTTATGGATAAATCTCTCCACATGGCATTCATCTTTACTCTTCGCACATTATAATCCCCTCACGCAATCCTGTAACCATCCATACCTACAAATGCGTTGTAAAATGTGTGTGTGTAATGTGTGACTGCATGTGCACTTGCAGGTTGCTGATGAGTATTTAGCTCCAGACGTGCTCAGCACAGTGAAGGAGATGAAGGTGGCTAACTTCAGACGCGTGCCTAAAATGCCTATCTATGGAATGTCTCAACCTACGTCGGAGGTACTGCCAATACATTCATATACACAGGGCTTTCCACAAGGATATAGAGTAGCCAGCCAGTGGGAAAAAGTAGGCAGCTACGGGGGATCCGGGGACATGCCCTAGAAACATAAATGCATTCTTATTCAACGAAAATAACCAAGGTAATTTTAAGGGGGAACATGTTTTTAATCACGTCTTACCTAGCCTGTATTGGTTACTTTGTAGCTTTGACAACATTCCCTGTTTTAGTGTGTTTGCAATGTGTCTTAGAGATGGCTCTGCTGTAAAAAGAGCAATGTAAATAAAGATCATTCATTCATTCGTTCATTCATTAAGCCCATACACGTCTGTTGTGTAGCATATATTGAAATTGCAACGCTTTCAGTGGACTTTTTAATTCTTCCTGCGCAATTGTCAAGTTTCTGCCACCGGTGTTTTCCTGTGTTTTCCGAAGTAGCCCGTCTAATGAGGATGTCCCCTGTCTGTGCAATCAATGCAGGTCTTAATGTGTTTTTTCATCAGTTATTTTGCTAATATTTGTCAAACACTGAAGACGACTCTGTGCTCTCTACTCGGCAGGACACAACCTCTCAGCTGAGCGAGCACACACACACACATTCATATAGAGCATGTGGGTTC
>OMOW01033675.1:7741-22869 GCA_900312555.1 Lamprogrammus exutus
ACGGGTGCTCTTCCGATCTAACTCGGAAGTTCCAGGTTTGTCCATGTCAGTGGCTGTTTATCAAGACATGACAGATAAATGGACGCCTCCTGAGTGGTTGTGTGAATTGGTGGTACTGTACAAACAGACAATGGTAGCCATCATACTGGTTTGAAGCATAAAAGTTAGACATCACTCAGCCTGTAACCAACAAGATTCTAGGGAGGGGAATGAGTCTCTGTACTCATACCAGCAACTCTTTGACAAAAATTACAAATCCGACAGTAAAGCTTCCTGAGTGTCTGCCTCAACTGTAACTCTCTCAGGTGATATTCTACAAACAATTTAACATTCTTGTCAGCAACTGGAGATTATCTGTCAAAGAATAAAACCCACTGAAAAAGAAAAGATTGGGAAAGGTTTTACAGCTTTTGTCCGGGCTATGCTGAAAATAGTTTCTGTCTGGGCAAAGACAGAGAGGGGTAAGAGGTGGATAGCTACAGGTTGGCAGACGTTGATCATTCAGAGACACAATATAAAACATTTGCTTCAAACAAAAATATTGTTTGACCAAGTGGTTTCCATTCTCCCCATCATAGCTGGACGTTTAATGTTTGTTATGGTCATAACCAAAACCTCCAGTTTCTAAATCAAACATGTATGTATTTCTTGGCGACTACCCCAGCTGATTCGCCTCTTCAGACATTCCAAGCCCTCTATAAGGGACCAGTCTTTAATCTATAATTATTTTTAAGAATGTATTCAGTTATGATGCCCTTTTGACACACCTCTTAAGTTTAAGATCCTTCATAACATGGATTTTTAGTTTCTTAGTCTTACTATGCTTTTTAGAAACGGGGCCCAAAATTTTTAGTCAATGTGTCCTGATGAGTGCGCTCAAACGCAGCATGACGATTAATCAGAAAAGTGGCTTTTTATGTAATAGCAAACGGTAACAGATGTTGAATTCAGGGTTGGTTTATGGGATTGACAGATGTCACTGCTTATTAGAGGGCAGACTGTGACAGCTGAAATGCTGGCATCAGAATTAATGCTTTAATTATGACCTAGTTTATTACAAGATGGTGGAAAATGGAAAAAATAATGTTAAAGTAATCTCATGAAACACATACAGTTGCTTTTTAACTACTAAATGAATTGTGTTCAAACTAAAAAGATATAATCTATAAGTCAGAGTCTAACTGTGTTCATCCATCAAGAGAAATCATTGTGAAACTGCAGCTCCTTATCATTTGTTTTTTCACAATTCCTCTTAACACATGATGCAAACTGACTGTATTACGTTTTGTGGGAGATTTAACACAATATGTAGTGTGAAAATCAGGGGAAATACTCTCATTATATTTTCATGAATGATAGTCACAACAGTCACCCCAAGTGTGTGTTTGATAATGACTGTAAATTATACCCCGGGTAAAAACGTCAGTCTGTTCCCATCCATCCACAGCTCCTTGATTCCAGTCAGCTGCTCCAACACCTCAGGCTATAGATATGAAGAGAAAACAGGAGAAAGGAGGTGACGTGATAAGAATTTGTGTGTATGAGTGTTTGTGTGCTAGCTGGGCAGGGCAGGAAGAGCAGCCTTATTTAATACAAAAACACCGGAGTGTCCATTTACGTAAACATGAAGGAGAGGGAAAGAGAGCAAATAAATGAGGGAGGAGGCGGTTTCACTTCCACGGAGGCAGAGCTCGGCATTGACAGACAGATACTCACCACTTCAGTGAACTCATTACTCCCCAGGTCCAACCTCTCCAGCTGTGTGAGCTTCTGCATGCTCCTACAGGCACACAGGACACACAAACGTGTTAAAATGCAAGCATCAAATCGGTCAAAAAAGGATTATTTTCAGAGGTGATAAAAATTGATTTAAAACCTGATAAGAAACACACAGAAATATTCATCAATCAATCACTGAGGTTATTTGTCAATTTTTAAAGTTATTTTGGATAGAATGCATGCTCATTCAACTGAATACTTTCATGAGAACAAAATAAATACCTTTACAGTTCAGACATGAAAGAAATATCCTTTAAAAAATGGAAAATGTAATGCTAGCCTCAAGCCTTGCTCTAGAATTTCTCTCCAACAAAAACATTCCCATAAATGCTCATTTCACACTCAGCAGGGGATTCAGCAGGGTGTGCAGTGGCCAATAGCAGAAATCACAAAACTAAATGATTCTTTTTGTAGAAAATAAAACAATGAAGCCTCAAAGACAGAGTGGAGTAAAGTGAAACGCATAACTCATGTTATGTTCTTTCCACTGTGTCGGTGATAGAAACGCAAATCACAAGACCCACAAGACAATTGTACAC
Source organism: Lamprogrammus exutus (assembly GCA_900312555.1). Lineage (NCBI taxonomy): Eukaryota > Metazoa > Chordata > Actinopteri > Ophidiiformes > Ophidiidae > Lamprogrammus > Lamprogrammus exutus. The sequence continues at coordinate 10,060 of OMOW01033675.1, forward strand.
AAGATACTGTATGAGACCCTGATGATTTGAGGATAAACTAAAGTGAGTAGAAGATGTAGGAGAGTTCTGTTTGGGAACAGATCATATGATGATCCTTTCACAGCATGGACTCCTTAAAGAATGAGCGAGATTCAGTGCTGCAGTGAGTGTAGAGGTTTTGTTTAGGTCTTGCTCAGAACTTGAGAATGTAAGACATAAGGTACAAATTATAAAATGAAACGTCTGATTTAAGTGCTCTAATAATTCTTGATGTAATATGAAAACATTAGTCATACTGCTGTACTCTCACTTTACAACTTTGTAACCTTCTTATCTCAAAGTTGGCAAGAACACCAGAGAGCCCCACGTGAGCCTCAAGTGCTGAGAATGAGTTCTGCTGGCTCCTCCAGGAAGTGAGAATAACCGTGAAGTAACTTTGGAACGAGACGACACTTTATGGCTTACGTCAAGAGGAACAGAGTGAAGATAACACTGCGAAACCAACTACTACATTTGGTTTATGCATGTGCTTATGGGCATGTGTGTCTATACTGAGAATAGGACAGACTGCGTTTTGTATGTGTAAAGACTACGTGTCCCTTTGAGCATACACATGTTTGTTTACATCTCTGAAATGCTTGTCCGTTGCTCTGGCAACGTTCCCGATCATTAGTCCTTTTCTTTGTCTGGGCTCCAGCCTTTAACAGGTCTGGCCTGCATCACATAAACACTGCAAGAGAGGATCTGCAGAGTTCCAGCACTGCACTGCACTATACACACCAGCTGGCAAGTCAGTCACTCAGCAGAAAATAAGGAAAAGCAAAGTAAGTGAGGCAACAAATAAAGCTTGGCAGTTCTGCTGAGAAAATGTATAGGATATATGAACCAACATCATTAAGCAAATGCTTTAGAGTAAGAGAGAGTAGACAGAAAAGTAGCTTTTCCCCCCACAATCACCTGGTGTATTCGCAAACATTTGTTGGGCATTTAGACTCCTTGTGGCTTTGTAACCTTCTGAAATGCTGAAATAACCCTCTCAACTTTCTCAGCAGAGGATTATAAAACCTGTCACAGCAAGCAGCCAAGTAAAAGGGGTCCATTATGCAACACTGTGGAATTTAATACTACGGTTGGAGGTGTGGGGAATGAATCTACGGTAAAAAAGAGCCAGAATGGGAGATATGGCAGAGGGGCTGCAGACGCTGTGAGAAGAAAACACAAGGAAGTGAGGAGGAGAGGGTCAAAGGTCTTGTCATTAATTATGACCTCTCAGAGCGCTGCTGCTGCTGCTTTATGTGCTATTTATCATATACTGTATATTTAATGTTTGGAGAAAAAAAATTGTAAAGTGAAAACCACTTACTTCGGCAACATCTTTAACTGGTTCTCCCTCAGTTCCAAGATCTGTAGTTTAGTCAACCTGCACCCAGGACACAGTCACAGTTATGAGACACTGCACATATAACTAAAATGTGACAGACACTGTGCAGACTATCGTCTTTGTAAAAACCACCACTGACCTCAATTCTTTGGGTCTGTAAATATTTCTCACGACAGTAACTGTCTATTAATGGATACATTGAAAGTATTTCCATGACATCTTGTAACAAAACTATATTTCAATTCTCTGCTACTGCTATACAAACGAATTCCAGTCTGGTAGCGCAACATAAACAATGAGAGAATCCAAAAGCCGTTGCATATAGCCGTTGAATATGGTCTGAATTATTCTCCAATACCACCTAATCAACACTTGTCACAGACAGCTATATTATGTGGAAAGGGTTTTAGAGCCTTATACCAATATGGCAGTCATGATTTCCTGCGCTGGCTTATCTAGCGGTTACCAGCTATGGTGCATGCAGCTCTGTCATGCAGTCTTTTTGTAGTTTCACTCAACAAAATACAGTATTTAATGAAACATTCTCTTGTGCTAAAATACTGAAAGCAGGTGCAGAGTGGAAAGGCATGTTGGCGAGATGTAAAATGATTATGGGGTTAACAAGAAGGCACCTTGTGTCTTTGTTTTGTGTAATCAGGCTGCTGACATCTACAGAAGGCTCAACAGTAAATGCCTGAGTAAACTAAAAACAGTAATATAAAAGCACAGCTCATCCTGCTGGCTTCAAACAAACTGCTTAGTGGCTGCGTGATTGTCAAATCATGACAAAGCAGAGTCCTACACATGATTAATTATGTCCAGCAAAACAATATTCTGACTTGGCATAGTCTGTACCCTGTTCTTACAAAACAACGTCAAAACAATGAGCTATGGAGTTTAATAAAGCACTAAATATACATCTGCCTTGATCTGGTGAATTTGCATTTCCTGTAAGCATGGACTGAGTGATACTGTCAAAATAAAATCACAGCATTTCTGAGCAAATATCTCATAATCTAAAATACCTCACTATTCATGATGTGATAATATTTGGGGGGATGATTACTGGAAGAAGATGTACTGTATACACAGCTTCAGATGACAGTATCACATAACTGTATCTCAACCTTTAAGACGATAGATACTATAAATACAACAAAAACCTAAATCCTGATCCAAAATGGAGACCAAACTGACCTGCCAAAGCTGGCGGGTAAGAACTCCAGGAAGGCATCATTCAGGTAGAGCTGTGTCAGACTCAGCAGCTGGGTGAAGCCTTCTGGGAGCCTGACAACAAAAAATCACATCAGTCATCACACACTTACACAAAGACAAATACAGCCTTTGCAGTGGTAATATACTGAAACACAATACTGTAAAATCACCACACCACAATGTGGTTACTTAAACTATTAAGCGTGTGTGTGGGCTGTACTCACTTGGATATAGGATTCACACTGGCTTCTACAATTGCTAGGACTTTGCAATTCTTGATGTTATCTGGAAACTCCTGGATACCTACACAGAAATATCCAATAATACTGTTAATATTTGTAAAACAGCACCTAGAGTCTAGGTCCTAGACACATGGAATAACCCCACCGTTCTAATAGCAGTGATGCTAAACAAATGACTGAAGCAACCTAAAGCACTGTGGGATAATGCAAGCAATCTGGCTGGTGTAGAGCGGGAGAAGCTTTGTAAATGTTAAACACAAGTGGAAGGCTGTCAGTGTGAACTGTGTGTGCTCAGGGTACATTAAGAGCGGCTCTGCACCTTTGCTCTCTAAACAACCGCTGAGAGGAGAGCAGAAGGTGACTCAATAATAGAGAGAGAAAGGAAGATTAAAAAAAACCTGACCACTGAGTGATAGTTTGCAGGTTCTCACCAAACATCCGCAATGAGAGAGCTGCAAGGAGGGGGAGGTGGCCAAGCCTCAAGGTTCATTTCCACCCTCTTTGTTTTGTGTCCACAACACTTAGCACAGAGTGCTTTGTAAGGGAGGAAAAGCTACGTTAAATGTAAATACAGTGCAAAAAGCTCTAGTTCATGAATACATGAATACAATCCTCAAAATATGTTTAATTTAGGCAGTCTGGGTGCTCATTCATTTGTATTGGAACAAGTTTTTTTTTTGTTTTTTTTAAACTTACATCCATCTATGGGTGGGTTTTGCTGAGCATGTGTACTCCTTTTGTGCTCTGATTACCTTCAAGGTTATACTTATTTCTGTGTCCTTGCAACTAAAGCTTAAGCATTTTTTTGTAATAACAGCAGTATGTTTTTGTGAATACTGAAAATAACATGGTCACCTGGTTGATTGTATCTGCAGATGAGCAGGATAAATGAAAAGTGTCGAGCCTTAATGGCACTGCAAACTGATCCTTACAGTGGTTTCTTGTTCTGTGGCAATTTCATTAAGGCATAATCTAAAAGCCTCCTTGCACGCAGCTTTCATCTGTCGATCAAAGCAGCATTTAATAAATTCTGTCCTTCAGCGCATTATGAAACCATTGAGCAGTTTGTGAGTCCATTGTAACACACATAACACAGGTGAAATTGGCATCACGGTAAGACAAAGTCTTCAGTTTGTGTAGAATCTGCACTTGAGGAGTTTCATCTTGTTGTTCTGTCCTGGCAGCACCTCCACATTGTGCTATCAGACAGCGTCTAGCATAAAGCAGGTCTTGGCTTGTCTACTTCCTTTTTCCATCACATCAGGGATTTTCAGTCATGTAGCTTTGGGACATAATTTGAGGTATCTGAAACAACCTGTAGTATTCAACTTTGGCATATCATCTTTTTCTCTGTGATTTAAGATTTGTTCAGTGATTGTCAGTAAAAGACTTAACACACAAATCACTAGTTTCCAATATTATTGGGTATTAGTTCTTACATCATTAGATATAACAAGTTTGAACTTCACAGGTCACTGAACAGGCTGACTGGTTGGATTACAGGTTTCAGCAACATGATCTCATACCACACTGGTAAATTACCTCAAATCTACCAATCAAAAAGGCAAACCTGACAGAAGGTTACAAATAAAATATAGACAAACACGAGTGGGCCGTTGCCTTACTGTTTTTGCTGACATCAAGCTCCCTGAGATTGATGAGGTTTGCGATTGCTGCTGGCAACACTGTCAGGTCATTATCTGGCATACTCAGTCGGTGGAGCAACTGGCAGTTAAACAGTTGCTGAGGAGAGACAGCGAGAGAGTGACAGATATTACATGTTAATTTAATAAACCATTATGTTAACATTTTCTGAGTTAAATTGAGTTTAATCATCAAAACACACATTGTTGACCAAACAGATAATTACTGTAGGGAAAGGGTTTTGTAAATTACAGGTATTGAATATAGTTTCTATACGTCACTCCATATGCCTTACTTTAGGCAGCTCCTCGATCTGGTTGGCATCGAGGTAGAGTTCCTGCAGGGTCTTCTCAAAGCTAAAGATCTCCTTAGGAACAGTCTCCAGGCTGCAGTGGGAGTAATCCAGCGATGTTACCGTCTCCTCCTCACCCCGCAAGCAGCGGCACGGCACCAGACGAACAAATAAGTTCCGCTTGGACATCCTCAGGCACTACAGAGTGAAAGGAGAGACTGTGTCAATGTATAGGGAGTTCATGGGTCCTCGCGCGTCTGCTGACAAAAACAATTCCTGCTCCGGTGAAACACAGACCTGCTGTGCTGTGCTTAATGCAATAAACAGACACTCACAGATGTAGCTTGATCTTGCTATTTGATCCACATATGATCTGATCCGCACATCCGATCCACGACCACGTGATTGCAACCTAAACTGTCAGAATGGAATATATGTTGTTTTTTAATCACTCTTCATGTGATTAGTCTCTGTCCAAAACACGCAGAGGACAAACTCAAGGAGACGCCTCCATTTAAACAAAACTACTCCTGATATATTGTAGTCCATAACTGAAAATGAAGGCAAGAAACATGGCTGGCAAAGGCCACAACAGAAACAAATGGGGAAAAAATCAACTGAAACACTCACTTAAAATGTTGTAAACCTGACATACTGTGCCATGTAAATCCAGCAGTTACCCATTAGATAGTAAGCAAATAATATTAAGACAAAGGTTCCGAGTGATATTTCACATGGGTCACCTTCAGATACAAAATGGGCTCTTACCGAACAGTCAGAATCAGCCTTTTGTATGAGTGCAGCCCAAGCATCTTCAACAAGGGTTCACCTGCCTCATTTTGCACTTGAAAGTACATATCCAATACAGAACCTGTTTTGACCAAGAACATGGTCATAATCAAAGCTTTCCAGCGGTATCAGCAGAGCGATAACAGCTCTTCAGTGCAGAGCCACTTCTTCTGTACAAGGACTTTCAAAACTGGCATGGCTTCTATCACGCACACGTAATCCTGTTATTTCGGCTGAATTATTGAGCTGACAACAAGGACTCATATTTGCATATAGATTACATCTGTTCATTAGTATATAGACAATGTATAGAATGGATTCCATTGATAAGAGGTGGATTCAACTGAGAAAAAAATAATGAGAAAACACAAAGATAACGGGCTTTGTTTAAGTTGCAGTATGTACCATAGTTACTAATAAGAGAAAAATACACTATTGCTTTTTCATGATTCACTAAAAATGTCAGAAAACCCCGACATAAAATGTAAAACGTCTGTTTCTCGTTACTCTTGATATGTAGGGGGTCAAAGCAGGAGTTCTGAAAAAAGAAGACCAAACACAAAATTCATGAATCCAACCAAACATATGCATAGAGGGGGCATAATGGGCAGCATTTCAATACTGTGGGTACACAATAGCCTCAGTGTGGTGACGCACACAATAAGAGTACAATAAAGTGAGGCTGTGAATCAGTTGTCCTTAACTAGTTTTATCCTAAATTATCTGTCCTCAGAAATAAAGACAAATAAAAGCCACTAATTCTTTTAAGCTTTCAGACTGGCTGGAAAAAGCCTAAGGGGTGAAGGAGGATTTTTTTCAAGCTTCTGGTCTATTTTCAAATGGGCTGCAGGGGCTATGAAAAATGGGTCTAAACACAGGTCAACGTGCATGTTTTTACCAAGTACAGTATGCACTATGGAATGTGCTCTGGTCAACAGAGCCTTTGTTCTTTGGAGCATGTAGAGAATGTGACTTTTCCTCCCCCTTGTCTTAATCTGTGCACTGCCACGGCACATAATCTCCGATGCCTTCACTCACTGTGTACCCTGACTGTCTGACAGTGCAGTAAAATTGTGATAGCCTTGACCTGCCCTGACAGTGCAAACTGCATATGGGTGTGAGTGCATGTTTAGGTGTGTTAGGGGTTGCTAAAAAGACGTGACATAATCTGGCCTCAAACAGAGATATACCCTCAATAATTATACCAACACATTAAGATTTCCTGAGGGAGGTTTCCATTGCTTCCAAACTTGACTGAAAGGAGTACTGGTCAGTGTTCACTCTCTTTATCTCTAACCCATTAAATACGGGTGCAAGTGTGCACACGCCCACACTCATGAGGTATGCACAACTAGGCAGCTGTCAGCCTCCTACACCCTCTGTGCTATAACAGCAGGCAACTCGTGTATAAATACTCCGAGAGTAATCGGGTCTATCAGCAGAGGGGATGACAGAGGGCTTGGCTCCATTCACCCCAAGTAAAGAGTTATGCGAGTATGCAGATGACGCATACTATCCAGAGTGGGAGGGGAGTGTGATATACAGGTTAACGGCGCGACGGGGTGGGTGCTGCTTATTTTAAAGTATGCAAGAAAGAAAAACAATCATCGCACAAGAGCAGATAATATACCATGAGAAGAATTGGGGGAGAGGTGCATATAGTGGGAAAGACTTGATGTGGTAGACAAGTTTAAACTGGTCAAACAAACTAGTCACCCTTTTTAAAAGAGGCTCTAAATCATCACGACCACCAAAATGACATATTTGTAAAGGCTCATTGATTTCAACGTTTATCCAGCCCCACATCCACATGCCCAAGCTGATTTCACAATGACACCAACCTACCTCCGCATTGACCATAGTACATAATGTGTGCATCTTTTGTGCCACTAATATGTTGATTATACATTCTTTCTGTAAGAAAATAGAGGGGATGATCAATTGAAAGTGAACTGGCCTGGATTACCACTGTGGCACTCTTAGGGTGGCTGGTTAGTTGGAGAAGAAGAGTAATCTGGTCAGCACCACATTGATGAGAACAACACTGCTTGCAACTCAGGCTTATCCACTGACCTACATGTTAAGGCAACAATGACAGACTTCATTCACTCAGCTTTGGTCCATCAAGAGCTTTCGACTCTTGAACTAAGAAGCGTAAAAGTGCAAGACATGCAAAAGAGATTTCAGGACACATTAAGCTCCTCAATGAGATTTTATTCCTTACCCTGATTCTTTAAGGCAGCACTTTTAAAAGGGTCATATTATAAAGATTACCACATTCTTATTTTCATGTGAAACCTTTACCATGTTTTCATTTGAAAAAACAAATAAATTCACGTCACTCTCCCTTGTGAACAATAATCACACGACACATGACACGCATAACGCAGATGCTGGCCAATCACTTGCTTCATTCTTTGTGTATGTGAGTTTAACTGGGTGTGTTTGACATCAACATGTTATGGAAGTAAACAACCAATCAAAAATAAACATTTTAGGGTAGTTCAGGACCTATGAGTTTGTCTGACTAGAAGCATTCCTTTTGGCGTGAACCTCAAGTTTTGTTCATTTGTTCAACACCCACTCCTCCCTACTACATTACACTACTAAAATGAGGGGGGAAAACACATGTCCCCCTTAAATCAGTGTGCTCCTAAAAGCTTGGCCTGGGTGCGATGAAATGGTTAAAAGCTAAAAACCAATTATGGATTTGAACAAACATTTGCTGTGTTCCTTGAGAAATTTCAAAATGTGTGGGCATGTGTGAATGGAGTACATGTGACTCAGCCTGGCAATGATCTCTGTGGCTTCCTCCCTTCAACACTGAATGAAATAGTCCAGAGGGCACGCCAGTCACAGATTTCCACTTTATTCCCCCTGTCAGGGCCAGGAAACCACTTCCCTGTCACAGCCCTCTCCCTGTAACTTAAGTGCCTCTTGGGTCAGTGGTGTTGCTATAGAGACTATGGTCAAGGGTAGAATGGTCTCTCCAACCCCAAGTCATACAAGGGGGGGAAAAACCCACCCAAACACAGCTCAGCTCAGCAAACTTCGTATGATGAAAGGTACCCGACAGATTTACTGTTGCAATCCAGCTCCATGCAGAGCAGTTTGGGGTGACTTGTTAAAGTTAATTTTGTGGGAGATGTGTACCCTAAAATGCAGCTCATGCTTAGGACTTCTGTGTAGGATGAGAGTAGATTTTTAAACATCATGGAAACACCATAATGAGATTTAAGCAGCATAAATCACCACTGGCATCTTCCAAGTAGTTGACGTAGATTATGCGATTGCTAATCCATTTACGATCCACTGTTTTATATTCCGAGAAAGCAATCCTGAAATGTGACCAACTATGACTCACAAACCTGATTCTACCTGTAGTTCATCCAGAGGTATATGTTATGAACTAGTTAGAGAGTATTGAGTAATGTGTGACTCGACATGAAACGACAGACGGAACCCAATATTGGAAGGAAGCATCATAATATATATATATTAACATTCGAAATGGGCATCCCTGGTGTGCATCTGCGTGTGTGTATGTGTGTGGTAGGTTAAGTGGAAATGCAAGTGCAGCATTTGACAGTAACAAGAAGCTTCTTATTTATAGCAAACAGTACTCATCTGGTTGATATGGCAGCTTTTGATCCAGATGGCAATGGGATATTTGAGAATTGGCTGGGGCAAAAACTGAAATTTTACATAACGACAGAGATTATGGCAATATGTGCAATGAAGACAAACTATGAAACATCCTGCAGAGCCAGTGGGATATGCTCAAACTGCCACTGTCTGTGAGGGAAAAGGGGCAAAAGAACACTTCCTCAATGCAGGGCAGAGTGCCAGTGGGTTTCAGTCTTGTTCTATCACTGTACTCATAATGTAGCTTTAACTCTTGTCAAATAGATGATGTTTTTTTTCATGGAGAGACCCTTTATTTATCATATGAAGAGTGATGAATCTATAAATATTATGAAAATTATGTAAAAAAGAGAATAGTTTACTCACAACCCACAAGGTAGAGGGGGGGTTATTGGCCCATTACACAAGGAGCAAAATATATTTCAACCCAAGTGACAATAAGACACAACATTGCTGTGGTGTGCAATTTCTCCTTTGCAGACAAAGCAACATATTTTTGCAGGTTATACTTCTTCAGTATTAGCAGAGATTTATTTATTTGTCTATTGGGGTTGCGACCACACAATTATCACAAATAAGCTAAATTAACCGTATGGCCGAATGCTATCACTCATGCTGACTAATATTTGCAGCCATACATCCAAATGAGAACTTATTTGGCAAAATGTGACAACGTAAAGAGGATTATTTGTGTCTAATTTATTGTAGCCTTATATTTCATTCAGGGTCCAAGAAAATATCCCATCAAATTCCCTCCTCCTTTTTAAATTCTAGTTGGAACTGTTTGGACAGAAGCCTAATGATACATATCACAAAATATAATCCCTTCCTTTCATAGCTCTGTAGTGTGTGATGTGGTAGAAATGACAGACATACATATATCATGGGGCATGTCTCTCGGTATGGTCTCTCTGAAATGTCTTCCAAGTCATGCAATTTTTCATGTATGGCAGAGTATTTAGGGCCACTGTTGGAAAGAATAGAGATTTTTAGAGTTAAGTCGTGATTATTCAGGAAAAAAGTTGGCGTAATGTACTGAGAAATCAAAGAAAACAGCAGAGCCCCAGCACAGTGATTTTACTGTTCTAATACTTAAAATAATCTGGTGTTCAGTATTTCCTGATTAGAGAGGCCGACACTTATGAAAAAATTCACCAGACCTGCCATATACTTCATTTTGACACCCAGGCTGACAGACTGCATTCCCGTTTCTCATATACTCACATTTACCACTTATGATTTTTTAAATATTTTTCAACATTGGCCCTTGGACTCAGTTGTATTAATGCACTGTTAACAAATGCACATTTGTTGAGTCACAGGCAAGGACAAGCATATTTCTATATTGAAGAGTTGTATAAAACATAGCCCTTAGTGTTGTGTGTTATGTGCGACTCACAGACAGCATCACATTAAACTCCAGCAGGCAAAACAGGAGAACTTCTCAATAATGCAGTGGGATATTGAATTAGAGGCCAGCAGTTCAGCATCAGACTAAGACACACAGATCCAGGTCACCATACCGATGCTAGTTACTCTTAAATGAGCCATTCCCACGCACAGCTACTAATACACACAACACTGCATGCCTCATTGCTTGTTTTACCCCTGAAGTGAGTCATCACGCTTGTGTTTTCCCCACAGCAAAACTTAGTGAACGCACAGGAAGCAATCTTTGAATACAAAACCCAAACACTAGGAAAAGGTGGCTGGAATTACAACTGAAACAGGTAGAAAGAAAACCCTGTTGCCAGTATCTGTAGCGGGGGTATGAGGCTGTGTGGAACCTGAAGTTCCAGTTTCTCTCTGCCTCTGGTTTTAGTTCTCACCACAGTTCATGAGTCTCAGTGGTCTTGCATGACTGTAGAAAACAAAACCATGATTGTTTTCTTTGAATTTGTGGTAAAATGAGGATAAGTAATCTGATCTGTGACCAGGACAAAGTGCCTTTTACAGCATCTTCCCAACTCTCTACACGGTGCTGACTGCCTCTGACAGACTGAACTCTCTATAAAAAGTGAGAATTACATCAATTTGCACATTTTCATGTAAAGCCTTACCTATACACATTCCATTACAGCCAATGCGTTTCTGTAAGGCTTTTCATTTCATCTCCTCTCGTCTATTGCAGCTATGAGCATGGAGCCTCATACATATATGTGCATGTGTAAACATGATGACGCTTCAGAACAGACAAACTATTTGAAGCTTTTCTTTATGGCATTTAGCAGCTGTTTTTCTTTGTGTAGCAGCCTTTGCATTTTAACGAACACTTTACAAAGACTTGTACTGTATCTCTGGTATTAAGGCACACAAAAATACTGTGTCACTTAAAAGTGTAGCAGAATGCTTGAAGAAATGCTCTATTGTTTTTATTGTATAGTGTTTGTAATTCTAATCTTGATTGTTACCTGTATTATATCAAATGTCATTCAAATACAATAAGCGTTCACAGAGAAAAAAAGAATTTATCTGCCTACAGTCAAGCCCACATTTGCTTACAATAGCCAGTATTGTAGGAGAGATGCGGGCCTCCCACACACCACACCACACAGCTACATAACCCCACCCCCGCTAGGTCTGCGAGGTTAAAACATGGATCCATTAAGTGAACTGGATACAGCGTTTAATAATGGCATCCAATTCATTCCTATGAAAACTGAATGAGAAAGCTTGGAAGTCTTTTAACATTCTTTCTTTGGCTGAGCAGCTGACAGCACGTACACATGATGTCTGTCAGACTCTTAGAGGCTTTGAAATTTCATTAGATCAATATTAGATTAGATAGATTTCAAATTCTGATGTGCCAAAGAGTGAGCTGTCAATGTGCATGACACCCAGGAGGATAGTTATACAGCAGCTTCTTTGGCAATCTGTGTGTAGTGTGTTGGACCAGAGGGTGTCACGTTACCCTGCAATACCAACAATTGGGACACAGCAAAGTGTTGATCCTGGGTGCTGACTTTGTGTTTGAAGACACAAAATGACAGCCATGCAAAAAGATGCATTTCTGAAACTGAAGATTATTTGTAATATTCCTATCAACTGAGGTGGAGATGTTATGAAACCAGGACATTTAACAATCTCTTCTAATCGTATACATGCTCTCTTAACAGTATACTCTGCATAGCAACAACCACAGTGCAGATGATTTCAGATATTCTGAAACCAGAACGTCTTCATTTTTATTCCCTGTGAGATGAGCATCATAATCACTCTAATGAATAATTCCCATGTTATTTCTATAGACACACATGGGCCCAAGGCAAATTAATGCAATCTTATCTTCACTTCAGTTTTTCAGGCCTTCACAATTCCCCCCCCCCAAGAGAAAGACAGGGCCCAGGACTGAGGCAGTCCACTACAAACGGGTAGGTCCTCTATACATGCATTGAGGTAATGAATGAGCCTGTTTATGTGCTGACCTTTTCAGCGAGCTGGGAAGTCTGCGGCACACAATTCACTTCATTTTGAGATGTCAAAATGTTAAACATTTGTACCTAGGCAGTACACACTGCACTGTATAGCCAAGGCAATGCAGATTAGTATAATAAACTCACCACTCAGTAGAAAACTGGACTATAGCTTGGATAATTAATCAATTTCAGAAAACAGCACATTTA
>OMOW01033684.1:9116-20077 GCA_900312555.1 Lamprogrammus exutus
GTCAATTGCAAATGCCATGGACCTGGCATTTGCCATTGACCTCTGCAAAGAGGAAGGCGCTGGACAGGTGATGAACTACACTCATCACTGGTGACTCATGTCATCAAATGCGTTTTTTAACAGTAAAACAATTGTGCAAACAATCTTTGCATAAGTAATGTGCACAATACATCTGAAAAATTACCTCTGGCTACGGATGGGAGAAAAAAATTCTGTAACGACAAGGCAACTGCTTTAATTAAAAATTAAAAAAAGATGCACATTTGGCTTGTTATGCAGCTATCTATATCAATATGAGCAGCACACAGCAGCCTCTCAGTTTAAATCTAAAGTCTGGACTCGCTTTGGATTTTACAGTGGAAATGGACAACTTAATATGTAAACAGAAAAACAGTGTTGTAATACAAGTAACATAGGGGTGCATCTCAATCATCATCATCACTGCGAGTTGAGGTGACAGGGCCAACTCAGCAGCAGCTAAGCTAAGTTATATCCAGCGCCAACAGTTGCAGCACAAATGTAGCTGAAAAGCAGCCCATTTTCTTCGTTGAGCACATACAAGTCAAGCAGCAAGCATCTGATATATTCTTTTAGATAAAACAACTTTTTAAATCGCCATTTGTCACTCGCCAAAATAAAAGTCTAGCTCGATGTCTCTTCATGGAGGACTTTGGCCCTATTTTGTTGTTAAAATGCCAGTTTCCCCAACACGATTCACCTATCACAGCATTTTATTCTATAAAAATGGGAGGTTTTCTACTGAACACTTATTGCTGTAGGATTCAGGATTCAGCTGTTTTAATTAAGTATTATTGTCTCTTGCTATGGGACAAACTTTATTTGTAACCTTGAGTTATGTTAGTTTGATTGTTGGTTAACAGTCACAAACTCTTCAATCTTTAGTTTGTTTCAGTTTATTTTGTTTAGTTAAATATTTTAAGTATTACTTGGTCCACTACCATTTTTACAGTAAAGGTGAGTGATTCATTCGACTTCAATGTGTGACTTTAAATGTTTACCTGAAAATGTTTTTTTACAGAGCTAAAAAGATGTCAAAATGTCCTGATGTTCTGTTCTGCTTCCTGCAGGTGGAGCTTCTGTCTGGTGGAGTCAACATGCCGGTGACCCCTCTCAATGTGTATGAGTATGTGAGGAAGTATGCGGAGCACAGAATGCTTGTGGTGGCTGAGCAGCCTCTCCATGTGAGTCAAAGCTCCTGTCCTTGAGCTTTTTAAGCTGATGCTTTAAACACGTTTGCTTTACATTTTCCCTTAGTAGGCAGACTTGTCCAGCAGCAGTTTGTGAAAATTCTTTAGCCAGCATACTAATCTGTTTTAAATTACATTTTCCAAATTCCTCTGCCTGGTCAACCATGATTTTTCTGAACAGCTGTTAATGCCGTGCAATGACTGTTTGAGAAGACAGTGTCCTCGCTTTCAATGCTCTGTTTTATGGCGTGCATCCTAAATATGCAAGATGAGTACTGGGTTTGCTCTTGACTCGTTTTCGAGCATTCAGAGTGTATTTGTGTGTGTGTTCCTTAGGCAATGAGGAAGGGTTTGCTGGACGTACTTCCCAAGAATGCCCTGGAGGACCTGACCGCAGAGGACTTCAGGCTTTTGGTCAATGGCTGCGGAGAAGTAAACGTCCAGATGCTCATCAGCTTCACCTCCTTCAATGACGAATCCGGTACTGTGTTCTGTCTGGGTCTTCTTTTTCTTTTGTGTTTCTCAGTAATTTAGGAATCAAATATTTACCGTTATACATTTTGCTGTTAGCATATAGTAAGCAAAGACGTGTGTTTGCATCATCCAACAGGGGAAAATGCAGACAAGCTCCTGCAGTTTAAACGCTGGTTTTGGTCCATAGTTGAAAAGATGAGTATGACTGAGAGGCAAGATTTGGTGAGGCTGTTTTTCACAAACACAAGGTTTTCCTAAAATACTGCCATCAGTTTGTTGGAAAACAATTGTTTTCCTCTGGGTTCTTCTCAGGTGTACTTCTGGACCTCCAGCCCATCTCTGCCTGCCAGTGAGGAGGGCTTCCAGCCGATGCCCTCCATCACCATCCGGCCTCCAGACGACCAGCACCTCCCCACAGCCAACACCTGCATCTCACGTCTCTACGTGCCACTGTATTCTTCAAAACAGATACTCAAACAGAAACTCCTGCTAGCCATTAAGACCAAGAACTTTGGTTTTGTGTAGACGTTCAACAGAAGCGTTAAACAGGAAAAAAGAAAAACATGTTCACTCTTATGTAATATTTACCTAGCTCCATTTTTGTAGATTTATTTTTTGTCTATACAGTTTTATGAAATTCGACATACTGTCGCTATCTCCCCTGGTGGTAATATTTGTTTGTGTTGTGAACACAAACAACTTGTTCTTTTTATTTCGATTTTTAAAAAATGTTTTTTTCTTTTTTGTGTTAATGAATAATAGTTATACAGTCCAGAACATTCCTCCATTGGCACTGTAAAAATGTAAAGCCCATACCTCTGTTCTATTGGCCTAAACCTTTGCTTCCCAGGAATTTTGCCTGACAGCAAACTGTCAGCCGAAACCCAGCCAAAGATGAAAGCAAAAGTATTTAAAAGAAAAAAAGAACACACACTGTGATTATTATTTTTTGTCCTGCCCTGAAAAATAAAATAGTATCACTGATAGTTCACTGCTGCCTTTGTCAAAAGTCATTTTTTCTTGTACAGGGGGAGTAGGGAATTTCAAAATAAACTTGGATGCAAATAGTTTGTTTGGTCTGTTTTTCATCTCATAAAGGTTTATTCAAGGTGTTGCCTGTATTATCATTTTAGTGCAATAAAACATGAATAATATACTTGTGAGAAAAGGCTGCTTTTCTGTGATAAATAGTACGAGTATTGAAAACTGCTTTGTAACTTTCATTACATTTCTTACCATCCCATTCAGAGTCCTGTCCTGTTTTATTTCTTAAGATCAGCCTCGGAATAAAAAAAATACTGCAGCAAATACTGAACAGTAAGGAATGTTCAACAGGAAGGATGTCATATTTGTGGCAACTGATCATAAATCATACATATAATAACGGAATGCTTGAGTATTTACTGTCAACATATGCTAATCATGTAACTGGTATGTCATTGTCATTCAACTCACCTTAATTGACCCCTTGGGAGAAGCAGTATGTTCTTTGAGTTGTGCATGATGATCATTATGAATCCTTTTTTTTGTTTTCATACATATTCATAACATTAAGGTGCTTTTTGAAACATACAAAGTGGGAGGGGTTGAGTTCACCCTCATACATGCAAGGAATTCAGTCAAAAGTTGAACTTCATTGACACTTCATCAATATGCTCTCAACATACAGAAGAGTGAAATATCGTTCCTACTGGACCACAGCGTAACGTATAGAATAGAATGCAACTTTATTGTCCACCGGGATGGGAAATTGTTAAAGCCTTGAACTGGTGGAATAAAGGATGGGAGCTGTCGGTCAGGATGCTCCTTGATTTATTACTTGTCCAGTCAGTGAATAGATCACTGGTGCTTTTATGAAGTTTGCCAACCGTCTTGCTGGCAAGTGAGACAGTTCTGGCAAGCTTATTATTAAGCCTGCTGTTTTCAGTTTTTTCTGAATGTTTAAACACTAACAGTGATTCTTGAAGCACTATTTCTGAAACCATTATCACTTGTAGCCAATGCATTTACCGTTGTCAATTTAATAACACACTTCTAGCAAAACTGCAAACATTGCTACACTATTTTGCCAGTTGCCTTTCCACATTGACACGTGAAAACACTTTTAGATAATGAATTCATTTACAAATCAGAGCCTTGGCACTATAAATAGGCCAAAGGTAAACATTTGGTTTGTACAACAATGGAGGCCAATATTGGACCGAAGAGGAAGACGAGGACAAAGAGGTGAAGAAGTAAGGAGGACGAGGAGGAGAAAGAAGAGGTGAAGTAGGATGGGGGAGAAGGAGATGATGAGGAGGAGGAAGGGGAGTCAGGAACACAACAATTTATTAGATCAACGCGATTGGTTGACCAGGTCATCAACCATGGGATGAGCACGAGGGAGGCTGGGCAACGGGTTCAAACAAATCTGAGCTGCTATACTGTTGCAGGTATCGTCCAGATATTTCGAAAGAAGAACCGGTAAGTAACTAAGTGCTGTAGTCTTACTGGTACAGTAATATGAACTGTAATTTCATAATGAGAAGGATATACCACTAAAACAATTCAAATGTTTTTACAGATTTGCAAGGAAACCAGTATCTGGTGGAAGAGGTTGACTGTTCACCACAGAGCAGGAGACCCAAATTGTAAATATGGTCATTGCAAATAACTGCATCAGATTCAGAGAACTGCAGGACCACATAATGGCAGAAAAACACCATATTCCAAAACAGCAACAGTCTCTCTGCACTGTCTCGTCTACTGAGACGCAGTGGAATTAGAATGGAGCAGCTGTGCAGAGTCTCTTCTGAAAGAAACTCAGACTGTGTAAAACAACTGGGATATGAATATGTGCAGGTAAGCTATACTATCCTATAGTTGGTACTGGATCTGGAGGTGTATGGTGCTACATCATATTAACTGACCCCTGTCTTATCTGACTGTGCTACATTGTTTTGTCTTGTCTCTTTCAGAGAGTCATGGAGCTAGAAGCAGATGTAGCGCATCATGAGCTATGTGGATGAGTCAGTTTTCAACCTTGCAAAAACAAGGGGCGGCGGCAGAAATATCATTAGACACCGTGCCATCATCAACGTCCCGGGACAACGTGGTAGCAACATTACATTACAACATTACTATTACTCAAAACGGAGTCCTTCACCATCATGCAATCCTAATCCATACAACACTGCACACATTATCACATTTCTGGACACCCTCCACAACAGACTAATTCCTAATGACTGGGGGCCAGAGCAGCCCAGGTACGTAATCATCTGGGACAGTGTTAGTTTCCACAGGGCTACTTTGGGCCGCAATTAACCAATTGCGACTGGTCACCCACTTTTCATTGCACTCAATCTCCCCCCATACTCTCCCTTCTTGAATCCTATTGAAGAATTCTTCTCTGCATGGCATTGGAAGGGGTAAGATTGCTAGCCCCACCAATGCATACCCTTCTACAGGCAATGGAGGAGGCTTGTGGAGACATCGATCATCCGGCACTCCAGGCAATACTTTCCACGCTGTCAAGCTCAAGACAACATCGCATTGATGTGGATGAAGTCCTATGGCCAGACCCACAAAGAAGGCCAGATTTAGCCTAATATTTTTCTGTTCTTTTTTTTCTGGCACAAATGTTTTTGTTTTCTTCTACTGTGCTTTTGTTGTTTGAGGAGTGTTAGAATATTTTGAACAAAAACAATGTCAATGTATCAATTGTATTGATAGTGTGTTATGTTCGGAATACACATCCATACTTTACACATTTGGATACCTGTGTGTATGTGTGTTTACAACATGTATGACAAAACTTTATTGCAAACTGCTGTGCCCTTGACACAGAAAAAGCAAAAGCCACAAGTGTTTTTCATTTATACTATCAATGCGTAGTTGGTGCTCTGTGTGCTTATTAACATGATGGCTTGTATGTACTGTATTGACGCAAAACCACAATTTTTTTAAAGAGTTTGACGAGTTTTGCAAGAATTGTTTGCTTTTGCAAGAGATGTTTTGCTGGTTTGGTGCAAGGTTTTGTGGTTAGTGTGCTGAGTTTTGCAAAAATAGCCTATAGTTTAAAAGACAGTGCCTAAGCAATCAGAAAAAAACGTAAGTGACCATAAATTCACTGGTTCACGCCAAGGATATTGAGTCTTCTAAGAAGTTTAAGTCCCTTTGAGCATTTCTTAAAAATATACTCTGTATTTTCAGAGAGGCTCCAACAGCAGTCAATAAATGTACCAAGATATTTAAAACGTTCAACCTTTTCAATAAGTTGGCCATCGAGTGAAATCGGCTTCGTTTTAAAATCTTGTTTGGTACAGATGATCTGTTCTTTTGTCTTGGCAACATGAATCTCCAGCTCACTTGTACGGCACCATGTTTCAAGGGCCGTTTTGTGGGCCAGATAGGGCCATCTTTTGTAAGAGGCCGACAAAGGACATGTCATCAGCATACTTAAATAGACTAATACTCTGCTCACTGATCATGAATTCATTTGTGTAGAGAGAACATCACAGGGGAAAGAACGCAACCTTGTGGACAACCTGTGCTCAGAGTGTGCGGATCAGACACAGTCCCACTGGCACAGACCCTCTGATGGCGACAATAAAGAAAATCTCTGATCCTGAGAATCAACCCACTGTCAACACCAAGGATCAATGAGCCTTTTTAAAAGAATGTGTGTCTTCATTGAATTAAAAGCTGATCTAAAATCCAGGCATATCCTTTAGACTGCACAAGATATTTTGTGACAGTGTTGAGCAAAGTCAACACAGGATCATCTGTGCCTCTACTGCTCTTACAAGCAAATTGGAGAGGATCTTATAGACTGTACTTAAATAGTGCGTTAATCTAAAGTGCTTTACAATGACATAACATAACACATACTCTGACTGCCAACCTGCACATCAGCAGAAGGTAGGGGTTCAGTGTCTTGCTCAACAACACTTCGACAGGGTCTCAAGGGGGAGCCCAGAATCGCACTGGGAACCTTTGAATCCCTAGACAACATCTCTACCTCCCTGAATCACGACTCCCCTATGTATCTAGCTAGCTTGCCTCAGAGGTACTTACTGTAAATGACTGGCAAGAATTCTCTCCATAGTTTTGCATGATAATAACAGGACAGAGAGACCATAAATTTCGCTACTGCTACTACTACTACATACAGCGGACTGAGACAGTTTGCTGTCTGCTGCTGAGCCCTCTTGGTCAGTGATGTGGAGCTGGTGGTTCAGGTGAGGTAATCTGAAATGTGCACCCCCAGGGACATGGTGCTGATGACTCTCTCCACAGCAGGGCCGATGGTTAGCAGAGGGTGGAGGCTCTCCTGAAGTCCATCACAATCTCTTTTGTTTTCCCTATGTTTAGGGAGAGGTTATCATTACACCACTTCACAAGTCAATCCACCTCCTCTCTGTATGATGATTCATCATCATTGCTGATGAGGCCCACCACTGTTGTGTCATCAGCGAACTTCATGATGTGGTTAGAACTGGATCTGGGGGTGCAGTCATGGGTCAGTAGGGTGAACAGTGGACTGTGCACACTGTGGTTTTGTGCTTCAAATTGTGCAAAGAAAAAATCAGGTCGTTTCCCACCTTTTACTAAATATAAGTTCCCCATATTAACATTTGTGTGTGTGTTTGTGCTTCCATCATGTTAACAGAACAGTGTGACTGTAGACCACAGGTGTTATAATGCCAATGAGTTGAATATTTTTTCTGTCTACGAGTCACCCTCTGAAACGAACGCAGAACTCGGGCAGATCTTCTCCTCTACCATCAAACTGCCTGTTAGTAAAGTATTTAAAGTTGAACCTCTCTACATGGCTAACAACATAGCATTTGTATCAAGCAACTCCAATATGTAAGACTCAAACCCTGTAGCTTGACCCTAACCTCACTAAAATGTGCTTATCCTCTGCTGGTGGTGGTTAGTCCTGATCTGCTGTGATGCGTCCATATTTCGTTGGTTTAGAGGTTGAGATTTTCAGCTGTGCCTCAAGTATTTGTGTTTTTTTTCTGTCTCTTTGGCGTGACCACTAATTAGGTTGCTATGATCGAGTCAGGATGGTGTTACTCTTCTGATTGAAATGTTTTGTGAACACTGGCCACTGTTTCATGGTCATATTATTGCAATATTGTTCTGTGCCACAAGCAGATATTGTCAAGAAGGAAGACTTTGTACTTGATTCAGAGTACCTTATCACTCTGCTGGTAGTTGTAACAAAGTGAGTGTTCTACTCCTGTATCACAAGGTTGCAAGTACGGCAAACATGTTTGTGTACAAAGCATTACGGGGAGATTTGCGAAAGCAAAATATGATTGAGATGGATACCAACTTGGCATGTCCTCCTCCTTTGTCCTTGCAGGACAGCATATGCTGAATGGCAGAGAGCATATGAAACACTCGCTGAGATGGTGGTGCCTCGCTCCTCAAAGTAAGTAATGTCATTTATTTCAAATAAAATGTTAGATGAATTGGACACAAACTCACAGAGTGAAAATGAGCATTTGGTGGTTTATATGTCTCAGTTTTTACATGTGTAGTGTCACATAAATGTCTTTTTTACTTGATTGATTTTATATTTACATGTAATTAAGATATTTGTGTGCTCACTTTAGGGTTAATCTACAACAGCGGTAGCTAGCGTTACCAGTGTCATTACAGCAGAATAACATGCATCTTTCTTTTCTTCCAGTCTGCTAGTTGAAAACAATGAGTGTGGACTGTTCAGTGCCATCTTCAGTGTTCAGTGGGGTCAGTGTTTACTAATGGCTCTTCCAAAGTCATGTATGCACACCTTGTAAAAACCCTTTTTATTAAAAACCCAATGTCACATCTGTTGTATTGAATTGAATCACATTTTTCAAAATATTATACATATACCAATAACCAAATAATCACAATTACCCAGACTGCTCAACTTGCAGGTGAAGTGATTGTTTATTGTGACTGACATTGCCAACGTTCTATTCCACTTTTAGCATCTCCAAACTATCACAATGAGTAAAAAGATAGTCTTGAGAGTTAATAGCATTAGTGATAATGATGATACTAATTAAAACTGTAATCAGTGCAGCTACAAAGTGGACAATATTCCAGCGGTCATTGGGCAAGAGGCAGGGCACACCCTGGAAAGAGGTAGGACCTTCTTGCTGTGAGGCAACAGTGCTAACCACCAAGCCATTTTAAGAACAACATAAAAAGCTGAGAATCATCACTGCTGCAAGCTTTTATTGCGCAAAATTATAAATTTCCAACATTACAGAATAAAATACTTTGGAATTATATTGGATTATGTTAAAAGAAAAAAAAAGAGTTTCTAAAGTAAAGAAGAAATTTAAGGTGTTTATGATTATGAATCTGGTGCACTTTCACAGATTTTCAAAAATGAAGGTGAGGCTGGAAGCTTTACGAGTTCTTCTGTGGAACTTTGATGGTCACCTGACAAGAAAAAGAAAATTATCATTTACAAAACAGAAACCTGTGCTCAGTGTTACTAGATCCAAAAATAACTTTTTGAAAACCATTAAATTTGCCATAAGTAATGTGAAAAAATATGGCAATGTATAAAAATAAAAATATTTGTTTAAATAAGTGACCAAAATACAGTATACATATAATGGACTCAAAAATTCAACCAAAAAAATGTGAACATTAAAATTTCTGCGTTTGTTCAGATAATGATACTAACATTAAAGTAAAGCTGCAGCCACAAACTGCTTTAATGATGTACACATGACAAGAACATCAAACCTGCTATAGAACATATATCTGCTCTCTGCTAATGAAGAACATCTTTTCTGATGATGAAGAACATCTACCTGCTTTCTGATGATGAAGAACGTCTATCTGCACTCTGCTGACAAAGAACATCTATCTGCTCTCTCAACAACGATGAACATCAATTAGCTCTCTGTCAATGAAGAACATTTATCTGCACTGTGCTGATGAAGAACATCTGTCTGCTCTATGATGATGAAGAACATTTATCTGCTCTCTGAGGCATGTAGAGTATATTAGTGGTCCAGTCTGGGCCATGCTCTGGCTCAAAGTGAGTTTATGTCTCAGGCAGGTACCTTCACCCAGAAGATGGCAATATTGATTGTTTACATTTGTCAGGATACTGTAGGTCACTTTACAATTGTCAACATTTTGAGTCCAAGTTATAAAATAAGTGTGACTTTAAAATCTCATCCTTTGCATTCTTGTCTGTCATGTAAATCCATAAATATATAACTTACATGAAAAAAACGAATGAATTCCATCAATAAAATCCCCTCACAGCCACTTTTAAATCTTGCTTAGTAAAGACTTACTTTTACTCCTTAGCCTTTAGGTCGGTTTGATGTCTTGACATTTGAATTGATTGGTTTTATTGTGCTTTTACTATTTGTTTATATATTCTGATCAATAAGTTGTTTTATATACATATTATGTCTAATTATTTTATGTTTTAATGTTTGTACAGCAGTTTGGCTCAACTCATGTTGTTGTTATATGTGCTATATAAATAAACCTGACTTCTGTTTCCAATTAGCTGATTCATAAAATTACTTCTAATTAAAACTGACGAAATGAAAGCTTGACCCTTTATACATTTACTTTACACAGATGTTCTTAACTTATTCAGAGCATTTTGTAAAATAAGACAATGAAGTGATAGTTTCTGCCATCTGGAAAAAGTTTTCACAACCAAGACAGAAAGTTTAGTTTTCGAAGGTTCACAGTGAACCAGACCTCCTCTACACCAGGTTATCACCTGCTGTGTCCATGACACGACTCCACTATGTCACTTTCACATTCTGTCTTCTCTGTAGCTACAAACGGGACTTTCAAACCATCTCTAAAGGCCTTCTCCCTCACAGCAGCTGTTTAAATGTCTCAGATTCTGAGTCAACATCACCAGCTCTCCAGGATTTCAGCTCAGGGTGACTTTGATGTTAACTTGGATTCTTATCCTGAAGTGCAGCTCTGTAATAACGAATCGACTGTATTTACCGTTTTGACCTCAGTGTAGTTCTCCAGGCCGTACTCTCCCAGCTCTCTGCCTGTTCCTGAAGCCTTGTAACCTCCAAACGGAGCCTGAGCCCCAAACACGTCATAGCAGTTAATCCTGCAAAAGGCCCCCCACACACACACACACACACACACACACTCATAATGTAGACCCATTTATAGTGTGTGTGTGTGTGCGTCCTCAGCCATCCTGCACAGGTTCACAAACTGGAAAAGTTTCCTGATCAAAAGACTGACAGGATCCAAAACACTGCCACCAGACTTCTCCTC
>OMOW01033732.1:2989-24260 GCA_900312555.1 Lamprogrammus exutus
CTGAAGTCTGACAGGTTGTCCATTCCCCCCCCCTTTCCCAACCAGGCCCTTTCTGAAGTCTTAAAAATCCCATCCCCGCCGACAGTGTCTGAACCCTCTTTTGGAAAAACCCGCAGGTGACCGGCTCCCCACCAAAGACACGGCAGATCCTGCGAAAACACATAAAAGTCATCACAAACAACTGAAAATTAGCAGCGCAAATATCTGAAAACACTATTTCATACTGTTATTTTTGTGTAGGTGAAAGCAGGGGTTTTCTTTGGCACCGGCATTATGGAAAAATAAGCCTAATCCAGCTATCATAAATTAAAAATATTACCACCGAGATGTTTCTGCTGGGAAACTTTACAGTAAGAACACATTTGGCCTGACAACGATTAAAACAGTGCAGGGAAAATCACATTGCCCGTCTTTGGTTTCTACCTGCGACAGAAAACCAGCTCTCGAAATGTGTTTTTGCACAGGAGGCGCTCCCCTGACCTAGAAAAACACCTACGGCAGACACCTGTTTTGATAAACCAGCATAAAATACTTTAAAATAGCCTTTTCCCTCACATCCGCTGAATGAACTTACTTAACAGCAAGGACCAGACGGCGATCTATAAAAACAACACATATAGGTGTCTGCTCCAAATGTTTACACGGTTAGATAAAGATAAATCATTTTATTAGCCCACAAGAGGCTGTTTCATCTGTCTGAACATCCACAATAAAAAGTGAAATATCTTCTTTTATTCCTTTTATCATCCACTGCAGTGTTTCCAGTTACAAAAAGGGAGAACACTGCATACTATTTTCCTTTTAACCTTGATTAAAACATGGTTTGGAGGTCTGGAAACATCTCACATGATGTACCAATTATGTCTTCAGTTTCAGTATTATTTCAGTATTGTATTTTACATTGCTCTCACAACCTGAGATCCATGAATGGTGTCCAAACGTCTACAATTAATGAGTCAAAAGTTATCAGTCTCTCTAACTGCGCCAACTCTAAGTCTAGTTAGTGTTCTTAACAAGCTTGAACTGGACACTGACAGATCGCGGAACTGTAAGTGTAACAAAACAGAGCCAATATTTTGGTGGTAAACCAGCTAAAACAAGTCCAATGGAGCTGCAGCAGTGTGTGTTCTTTGGTGTTCTCCCATTTATGCTGTCACACTGAGTGTGTCCCTCCTGATGTGGGCTTGACGTGAATATGTTATAAGTGTGAAACTTTCCACCTGTGGCAGCTGACTGACAAACCAATTGCTTCCTCTTTATTTGGGGAATGTTTGGATAGTTGGCAAAGTAAAACGCAATAAAAGCTGAGAGGAAATACCACGGTGAGAATAATACCATAAAGTCACAGTTAAGTACACACACACATGTGATAAATAAAACAATAAAATGAAGCTGGATAAAGTCACGGCTGAGCGACAGAGAAATATGAATGACACAAGTGCTTCTCCAAGTCATCAGAAAATAAACAACCCAATAACACAACATTAACCCAACTGTCCTTGTTCTAGAAAACTGCAATCTAAAGCTCCTTCTGCATTCCTTACCGCCTGCATTCTCTCAACGTATTGAGGTAAGACCACACCTTGCAAATTTAACCCCTGTAAACCACCAGTGTCTGGTTACACGTGTGCCTCACGGGGTTAAAGCCTAACCCGAACTCCCAGCGGAAGCCAACACGCTCAAGTTCAAGTTCAAGTTAAAGACCAAATGAGTAAACAAGCTGTAAAGTGACGGCGACTATTACTCCGACAATAAACTGACTGAATGTTTCCTTGTAGGAGTGTGGGTTGCTGGTCAATAAGTAAGAAAGAGAAATGGTTCCAATGCACCACTCACCGATTACGTGCGAGCTTCACCCACACTCAGTGGGTTAACCGTCTGATCTTGTGAATGAAATGTGAGTGACATGAAGTATTTATAATACACCTATCACATTATGTGACAGGCCTTTCTCACACGTGACTGCTTGAGTCATCATACCAGGGGAAGCACACTAATTAATTATGGCTCCTTTGTGTGTGCCGGTGTGCCAGCGAGCACAATACCAGGGCATTAGCGCTGTCATCCCTAAATGGAATGTGGTCATGATTAATATTATTAATGATACCTGTTTGATCAGTCAAAATATCTGCTGTGAGAAGTGCGAGTTCAAGTTCAAGTTCTTTGATGTCATATGCTCTGCAATTACAGCAGCAGTCGCTGTCAATGAAATTCTTGAGTGTCAGAACGTTTGCTTCCTCTTTTGTCTGATCGTAAGAATCCGTCTGTGGCTTTCTGGAGAGGATAGCGTGAACCTCTCAAAGAGACGGGTTGCATTTTGATGCCATTTGCAAGTTTTTGCTCAGTAATGTCTTCTGGAAGGAATGCACGCAGATGGGAGACATCAACAACAGATGTTCCCTTCAGCTGTCAAAGACAAAATATCTGTTTCGACATCACTGATGAGGGTGCGGCCAGAAGTGTGACGTGCTGATAGATTTTGACCCATATGGATCAGAACCAAACTGTATGAACCAAAGCGTGCCATCATACTAGCGGAGTACATCATGTTAAAGTCTGATACCGTCACATGAGCATCAAAAGCCACTGCCCACACTATAATCTCTCATAACTGAAATTATTGAAGGGCAATATTGCAGTTTATGTATGTTAGATCCAAAGCCTTTCAGCAACAATGAATGCGAAACCTTATTGTGTTGATCTGTATCAAACTGACTGAGAATAATAATAAATCCAAACATACAGTAATAATGTGGTAGCATAAGATGAAGTCATTTTAAGCTATACTTATTAATAATTCAGAATATGATACCAACATGGTTTTCACCATCTAATAACCACCCAAGCCCCCTCAACCTGCGCCTGTGCTACAGCTCTGACGGAAACTGCCAACTCTGCAACGCCCCAAAGCTAAATCGGCAGCACATTCTGTCTGGGTGCGAGATCGTGCTGGAACAAGGTCGGTACAGATGGTGACACAATCAAGCCCTGCGTAAGCTGGCAGAGGCAGGTGAGTGGAGTGGAACAAACAGAGCCCACCGTCCACCTCAGTAACAACTTATCAGAAATCGCATAGAAGAAGGAGAGCGAATTCTGACAAACGGAGCTTGAGAGTTGCTCTTTTGGCAGGCAGCACAAGACTCCAAATGAAATGATTCTTCTACCTGGTATTGTGATGTGGTCTGCAGCATTCGGAGCAGCCTTCCACAAGAGGAAGAAGAGGTACTCAAAGAAAACAGGGTGGAGTGTGACCACCTACCCTGAGGAACAGAAGTTGGCAAGGATTTGTGGTAACATCAGGAACAACATCCGCCCTGCAGAGGAGCTGGGTGCATGTTTTTTTTGTGGCAGAACCAATGCTGACAGAGGGGACCAAAGAGAAAATGGGAGGGTTTCTGGTTTTGGCAAAGAGAGGTAGGAAAGCAGTGGAGAAAGCTTAGATTCTAGAACCGACTGCAGGACGTTTCAGGGAGATGACCCAGCCACAAACTACCACCATGAGATGTCTTCCAGGCCAAACAAAGATCAATCAAGGGTGGCAAACTGCTGACAAGGAAGCAGCTGATCTGATAAAGCCAAACGAGTAATTTACTTACCTCTGAGTGCACGAGCAAAGCAGAAATGTTCAGCATGTGCAGTGTAAAAGTTAATCACAATAAACATTACAGATGACACAATATAGCAATCCCATTGATCATCAACACACTGCAGTTTTCAAACCCTTCATACTTCAGTGCAGTGATCGCAAATAAGAACTATAGGCACTGACTGACCATATCATAACCATGATGACCATGTCACATAAGCAGGATTCATAAGTAACCAATTCCTTTGAATGCCACAATGAAATTATTCATCAGTGATAACATCAGATGATTATCTCACACTTACTTTGATTGTGCTCATATTTCAGCATCACAGACACTCAGTATAGACTGTGTTTGTTTGAGAGGAGGGGCAAGCTGACAGCCAACGACATTCATCAGAAAGGCTATAGGGGTCCACCAGAGAGCTCACGTCTTTCTAGACGTTATTCTCTAAGAGCTTTTACTCTATAGACAGGAACAATAACTGCTACCGTGTGTTTATCCATTTGTAATATTCAATAATTAAATCCAAGATGTCAGGTAACCTCTAACAGGGCCTGGGAATGTTAAGTTTTGGGCCACCTGTAAATATTCATCAAGTGTACAAATATTCACCTCGGCCTGCTTGCTTTACTTTGGATTCCATACTCTGAAATATTTGATATGTGATTAAAAAAAATACTTCTATTAATGTACAGCATTTTTATGTGCATAGGTTCCTATTACCATCTTTGTTACCCATAACTTGGTGTTTACAACTAAATGTCGGAAAGGTTATTTCAAGAAAAAATAACCTAGATACATGTGATGAAATATTTATCAGATATTTATCTTCAAGTCCTTTTGTCAAATCACATTTTAGTCTGTCACTCAAATAATAATGTTGTTGTTGTAGATGCACCACATGCACATCCACCTTTGGCTTTTAACATTTCGTAAGTAAGACGTTCACACCTTTCAGACCACATGATTCAACAGATGTTCTATAAGCACCTACACAAGATGTTAATAATCCAACAAAACCTTTATAAATGAAAACATGTCTTAGTTTGATGTTTGTGGTTTCTGACACAGGTAAAAGCCCTTAAAGTGACATGGAAACAGGAAACATTTCCATTGGTTCCCCTCTCGGATCATAAACAAGTGGGAAGGCCAGCGAATGCACTCAATGACCCTTCAACTTCAGTACGTAAATATGTGCTGCTGCCATACTTCATTCTTGGCTCAAACACAGGAAACATCATTATTTGACTATTATACTTTTATAAACAGACAAAAAGACAGATAGCAACCCAGAAATCCTAGGCTAGGGGGAAGTGGAGTCCATTAGGCTTAAAGCTACCAGGTTGGACATCACCCTGACCTTAAAGCCTTCAAAGAAATTCAAGATTTCTATTCATGTGACATTTAACATTTTGCTATCTGCCTTTATCAGGGAAATCAAAGACGATTGATTCCCCAGTGTATAACCACGAATGTCATAATCTCTGGGAAAATAGGTTATATCAACCTTGTAACCAGGGCACTGCTGACTGACTGTGAACTGAAAACATTTTAAGCAGCATTCAAGAGCGCCAATGTAACGTTGTCATACAGAGGCTCCTTCTTTGCAACAGAAACCCACTGCCAGCTACAAATGATTAACCAGCGCTTGAAATTAAGCGCAGTTTGGAAACGAGCACGAACTTTGACGTTACGGCGGCAATATGACAACATTTTTTTTTTAATTTTGCACTCCCCAGCCACACCAAACGCCAAACTGAAAGCTCCAAATTAAATCTCACGTACCTTGAAAACGGCTCTCCAGCAGAAAGAAATATCCAATCTTAACTTTAGTCCATTTTGTCATTTTTATTTTATTTTTTTAAAAACTACACCGCAGCCCGTGAACGCAGCTAGCACGGAACGCGTTAAAATTGCATAACAACGCGTAAATTAATACGCGCCGTTATTAATCGCTCCCGGACGCTTTGAAGGCTCTATTCATCAACAACACACGGGCAAATCGTTTCCCATTCGTGGCTCTTCTAGTTGCGGGCTGTGTCGGTGTGTTTTCCAGGCGCCCCGCTCCACATCCTCCGCTGGCTGTGGCTTGTAAACAGCACTGAGACTCAGAGAGCGCAGAAAGTAGGTCAGCTGGTAGCTCAATACTCAGCTAACGACAGCCGCATAAGCAGTCTGTGCAACACAAGTCAAAGAAACCTGGACTCGCCACACTGTAATCTCTAACACGTGTTTAATGCTTAATAAGCGTCACTTGGGAGCGTTCGGAGGTGGGTTTTCCTTATACGCGTTATGGGTTTGTGGAGGGGTCGTGACTTTTGGACAGTCAGGGTGTGGAATTGTGAATTGTACAGCCTAATGTGAAGCCTAATACCATTGGAAGCATGTCCAGCAGCTCTTTAACTATAAGGCTGGATCCACATTTACCAAGCTCCACCCAGGAAGAAGAGCCCTGCATTAAAGTCTCCCAAGCAGGGGAGAGGAGAGTGAAATATGAGCAACGCTGACCAGGATTATAAAATAATATTGAATGTGACACAGGCAGCAAACAGCCAAGCAAGCATTTGGACCCTTTTAGTTTTTCGTTTTTCCCTTCAAGTACTTCCTCATGCACTTCCTATGTTTTTTTACAACTTCCTGGCTCCCTCAGCTCCAGTCCCAAATGTGGGTCAACAGGCTGCATGACTAATTTCAAAGGCACATGATGGCCTGTCTCCAAATGTTTTGTTTGTCAAATCATTATGGCTGTAGCTAGGGAAGGAGAGCCTCACAAACAAACTGAAAGTAAGACAAGAGAGTGTGTAAAAGATTTGTCAACTTCAAATAATTAGTGAAGCTTTGGAATATTGAAGAATTATATAATCATTGTATTAATCATCACAATAACACAATTAACTTTAATACAACCATCATTCCAAATGTAATCCAATTGTGCACCAAAGTCTATACACACATTTATGTAAACATTCAAAATTTGATTTATGAAGATTCAATTTTTAATATGCAACATGATTAAAAGTCTGATTACAACTCTGATTTTGGAGGTGTCAATTTAATTTTGAAGATCATGGAGCGTCTGCATCTGTCTGCAGAAACAGGGGAGGTCAGCGTGTTATTTCAGAGCGTACAGAGCTGTACAGGGTGGTACGATGCAGAACAAGTATGTTTGATTTCTACAACTGGACAAATCAGATTATGATCCTCTAGTTTGACACGGAGACCTTTTTAAACAATGACTACTGTAATCTGCAAAATCAGGGTTTAACAAACAATCTGTGATCTACCAATCACCAAACTGACATTCCAAGTTACTACTATACTACTAAATCTAAATTATTTATGTTTTCTGATGCTCATAAACATTTGTTTTATTGTAATGTCAGTAAAGTGTAAAACAGGCCAGGAAATGCTGTAAACTGTTGTGCTGATTGGCTTGGTTTTTATTGCAGCACAGCAATGCTGTTATTATGAGGTACTTAAAGGATGTGTTAGTGATTGTTAAGGTGTTTCCAACTATATATGACACATCACATTAACTATATAACTCTACAAAGCTCAAGGTTTTCTAAATGAGTTCTTATCCATTCAAAGTCCTGCCGATGAGCTATTATGTACATGACCGAAATCCCTTAAAAACCTATAACTGTAATTATTTGTTTTTCCTTAAAATTCACTTTATTCTCTATATGTTGTGCATCATTTTGTACAGATGTCCCCAAAAAGCATCCTGACACGTTCTGACGAGGTCAGTGGTGTGAGCTTTTAAGAGGTTACCAGCTTATTTCAACATCCTGATTAAAACAGACATATTTAGAGTCAATTATTATTGTTCTCTGATTTTGTTTTGTTTGAGCCTTTACAAGATACATAAGCTAAGTTTACACTTTATTGATCCCTGTGGGGAATTCGTCTTCTGCATTTGATCCATTCTAGCTATTGGGAGCACTGGAGAGCCACTGTGCGGCACCGAAGGGACCCATACTAGGTCTGAAGCCTGGCACCTTTGGTCAAGGGTAATGACAATAGTATTAACCTAACACACAAGGACCGGGACAACAACAAGCCAAACCACTGTGCCACCATGGACCCACTTAGACTACATATTTTGGAGGTAAAGCAACTATATGT
Organism: Lamprogrammus exutus; assembly: GCA_900312555.1. NCBI lineage: Eukaryota > Metazoa > Chordata > Actinopteri > Ophidiiformes > Ophidiidae > Lamprogrammus > Lamprogrammus exutus. Next base: position 10,708 of record OMOW01033732.1, read on the forward strand.
ATGCGTGGTGCAACACTGGTATTAAGTGATTTGCTAAAGGGTCCCTGTAAATCATCTAATGTATTCTTTCTTCACCAAGTAGTAAATGCAATACCCATATATCCAATCGTTTGTATGAATACTGCATCATTTTGCAACAGTCTGACTGGTCTCTTGTTGTTTCCTTTCTTCACTGCCTGACCCCAACACCCTCCAAACCCTGTATTTCACTGCTACCGCTTGCCTCTTGAGATCCTCTTCACTGGTTTCTTTTAAGGGCCTCTTCAGGAAAAGGGGAAGGTGTGAGGTAGCACGTACATTGCATTTTGCAGGTCTGAAGCAAATTTGTTACATACATAACGAGCTTTACAAGGTTCTTGAAGGATCCATGTGCACTGATGAAGTTGTCAACATTAGGTCATCCATGAAAGCTCTGGTGGGGGATGCAGTGTGGAGAAGTGGTCAGACGTTTTCAGCACTTCGATAGTGCATAATTGCCCTGCACGTGTGAGTCTCAGGCAAACAGAAATTGGTAAAAATGTGTATTCAAAAATGATGATTTTCAATTACAAATGATGTATTCAGATCCATTTAAAAGGCTTCTATGCGTTACATGTTGTGTATCACTTCCACATATCTCACATCAACAAGCAACAATGACTTTACTCCATGCTAGTCACGGGTAAATCCTCTTGCATAGCCATCTTCAAGTGTGATAAATTCATTACATCTCTCATATTTACACCCAATTCTGTCATTAACACAGATTAACTATGTATCTTAATGCAACTTGCACATTCCCACAAGTCCAAAACGCATGACACGACAAGACAGTTGCCCCAGTTTCCTCTATGTAATCCCACACACCATCAGTGGCAAGATGTGCAGTGAACATGCAGCATGCACATGAAAGAATATGCAAATGTACTATTTACAATCATTAACGCTCCAGAAAAGCAGCAAATTTTCCCTCAGTTGGCGCTGCCCGAACACAGCTTTTTCTCTGGAGTTGCAGCTGTCACAAACGGATGAGGAGAGAGTTCAAACTTAAAAATATTCAGATCTGACGTGATAGAGGCAACATTGAAAGACGCGGGCAGGTAAGCCAGTTTGGTTGATCTTCAGGTGAGGAATCGAGTTAAATAAACACCTGATGAAGAGGCCCTGAACCTGGACTGTGAGCTGATGCTTGAATGACGCCACGTTATTTCCATTAAAGAGTAATATGTTGATTGTTGCTTTGTCACATTGGAAAAGCTAGAACAAGCAGATGTTTGGTATTTTTACTTATAAATGACTAAAACGATGAATCAAATATTAAACCTGTTGATCTATTTTGGGTCAATTCTACGACGCCATTTTAACCAGCTTGTAAGATGTAGAGCCATAGGGTTTGATGATGCAATGTCACAAGGCAACGTCTGCAACTGGCAAACTAACCGGTCCTTTTCCAACGGTCAGTCTCTTACCGCTCGATCTCTACCACAGATTGTGAGGCACCTCTTCACTGCTCTTCACTCGTGTAGTGCACTCACCCCTGCCTCAACACTACAAGGTAGCGGTTGATCAATTCTTGAGATGAATTTCCAACCAAGCTGAAAGTGGTCCGCGGTGAAGGGTGGGCCACCCCTCGACTCTCTCTCTCTCTCTTGACTCCCTCTGCCCAGCTGTAACCTCTTCCTGTACCTCTTTGAAGTGTCACTTGAGGACCTCATCTCAGCTCACGTTGATCTCCACGCAGGTCACATCATGAGGTATTCTGGTCACTGCTCTTTCCTTTATACAAAACCCCACAGTTTTAGCCATTTTTCGTTTTGTTTTCACCCAACAGGACTTTTGGAGACCGGTTTACTTTACTGAGAACTGGCACACGCCCAAATCGAGCATGTTATATGACAGTTTTTTGAGCAAATCAATTTTCAATCTCACAGGAAGGAAAATCATTGCTGCATTGATCTGCATTGTTTGATTCACATACGTCACAGTGCAGCCAGATTGAGCGGGGCAAGGCCATCAGGCACTCCTGACACCTCCCACTACCAGCTGCCTGTGAGCAGATCCATCATCATGTCGATACACTCACAGTTTACTGTTTGCTCCCACTGTCGTTTCAGTTTGGGTTCACACGCCCAACAGCGCAGAGTTTTATTTCAACATTTATTTGCATTAAAGTTTGCCCGGTACGCCGCCCGCCCATCCCTCGCGGCCTGTAATCCTAGCACGTTTGATGGAAGGGATCACAGCAAATGAATGGCACCGTGCCAGTTTGGCACTGAGGTTGTGATTCTGGCCACACCTAATCAATGACAATGGCAAGAAACAGGTTGTATGTCAGTTCTAATATGTCTGCAATGTAAGCTGTGTACATTATCTACATATTAGGAATAATGAATGATTAGAGGCCAACATTTCTAACAAATTACACAATTAAATGACCTACAATCACACGTACATGCAAACGAGTGGCAGTAAAACAAAGGTGTACGCAAAACTCCACACGCCAATCAAACTGAGCAACATGATGTCAATAAAGTCCACGCAGCAGACTCATATTTGCCTGTGGTCAGTGACTGCTTTATAACCAACAGACAAGAGAGGCACAAGATCTAAATACTCTAATCTAATACTCACTCACTACTGTTTCTGTTTACTCTGATTTTACTATCAAATATGTTGAGAACAGATCCCTTAAGAGCTATAGAATGAATTGTTATACTAATTTGCATTCCCTCAAATAGTTTTTCCCTTAAAGTGATAATCCTTTACTATTCTTGTTTTTTTTTAAAAATCAAAATTTAACACTAATTTTCCATAGCGTATAAGTCATTTGAGAGAAAAACATTTTCACACACACACTCTCCAAGTAGGGTTTTTCCTAAATCTCAGTGGACCTGAAATTCCCGGTAAAATGACACAAGTGGTCCCGTGTCACATGCCGTCGTCAACTTTTAGCGACGGATGAGGAAACGTTGCGAAGGCTACTCCAGCCCAGTAGGTGGCAGCATGTACATTTTTTTTGAAAGTCTGCACACTACACGAAAAAGAGAAGTTTTTGGGCAAATACACATGAAAAGACAACGGCAGAATAGTACAAGGGAGGACAGTGTGGATGCACAAGTCTCGTCTCCACAGTTCCACAAAAGAAGCCATGTCGTTCAGAAGAAAGCGCCAGGGTGCGTAAAGAAAGCAAACGGCGACAAGAATAAACATACAACTGTATCCTGTCATCATCATTTAACTGCACTGGATAAAACAGATACTAGTTAGTTACTTCAGTCCAAGTTTCAGATTTAAAAGGGTTCCAGCAAATTCATCCAAATAACTTCTCATTCCTGCTTCGTGAGTTAGGCCTAATCACGGTAAAGATTGTGTTTACAGTGCAAGCTCATATCTATGTATATAGTAAATAGGCATAGACATACAGATATAGATGCAGACATAGATTAATGTATTCACAGGATTATCTTGACACCTTTAACTTAAATAATCCTGGTCAAAAAGTAAATCCTGGTTATCCTGAGGCAGAGCTGTCCATCCTGCTGTGGTGCTGATTAATATTCACATGAAACACCTTATTTTCTTTACGCTCCACGTCTGTGTCGCCTGTGAGCGAGGTGGAGTCAAGTGTTCAACCTGAGTCACCCCAAGTGGTGAATGTGTTTTATCTATTGTTAATTATTCAAAATCAAGCCAACAAACAAAATGCTATGACAATGGTTTGAGATCATTCTGAACGACAAAATCTTCTGGGGTTTTTAAAACTAAATCTGATGTCAGCTGTATGAGTCCACCAGTTGATTTATGACTTGGGAGCCAAATTGAAGGGTAAATTTACGACTTTGGTTGTCCTCGACATGATGGATGTGTAAGTGCGGTTTAACACAGAGCGTGGACAAGTCCAAGATGATAATATATTGTTTGAGTACTTAGAAAAGCGCTATATAAATTGAATGCATTGTTATTACTATTATAAGCTCATTCTGAAAAAGAATCGTTGCTATGCCAGCGACCAGCAAGTATGAGGCATATAAGATTCATAAAGATCTCACACATTTTACTGCATTATTCACCATCCGCCTACATAGAGATTAGTTCCTCTCTTTTATGTAGGTCAGGCTATTGGATAATGAGATGACATTTAGTGCTCATGAGCAGGGCTCACTACATAATAAATGTTCAGTGTTGGGTTCTTAACATCCTGTACCTACAGCCAGACAGCCACCTTTACATCAATGAAAAACAGAATCATTTTGGCAGTCATTGAGGCATTAAGCCATATTGCCTCTGGCCTTATGTGTAATCCTGGCATTGCTGATGTCATCAGGACCCCGTGCTGAAGCACTGACTGTCATTAATTAGACTGTGGCACTGCTGTTCGCTCTGTGTTCCCATGGTAACAATGTGTGGTGTCTACATCTCACCAAACAAGGCAGTGATGTCCATCAAACCACTGGTTTCCATTTTCTTAAAGTCTACGAGATCTTTATCCAGATACCCATATTTTAGCCTGATAAATATGAATAAACTGACAGGAAACTGTTGGGGCTACGTGCTTTGATTATTTAACATAAAACTCTCTGTGTTGAACACATATTCCCCATTTCCATTTGTCTCAAATCTGGGATAAAGACAATTACTGCTTCTCATTTATGATTTGTCGATATAAACAGAAGAAGAAATGTGATGGATCTCAGGATACACTGAAAAGCAACAGGTGGGTCTACAAATATAGGTGGTTATTAAATAATACAGCAATCCATAGCTTATCATTTGTTTGTCTCTGTGAGGACAGATAACTATTTTCTCTCTCTCACTATTTTCTTACTTTCTTACTATTGCTGTTACTCATTTCTGTGTGGTCATTACTCAGCCCACTGATTTGAAATTACATGATGTTCAGGTCAAGGGTATTTTGCAATATGTCATCAAGTACACACAAAGCACATTGGCAGCCACTGGTTGCTTTAATAACATCTTATCCTATCCAGAGCGGGGGGGGGACGAGGAATTATTTGGGGCATCCCTTACCCCTGACAGAATTTCCCCATGGATGTCCAATGGAAAAAGGCACCAAATCAACACCAACACCCCTAAGCAGTGCTTTCCCATGAGCTCTGTGTGTTTCTTCCAAACAGCCGGTCCACACTAACTCCCTCCCCTGAGCCACGGCTGAACCCTTGAACCCACAGAGCTGTGCCCACTGGACAATTCCGCCCCAGCACAGCATCACCTGCTGTGTGCATTCCTGGTTTCTGTAGTCTTTAAGAAAGCAGTGGAGTCAAATCTGCCTTAGTTTCTTTCATTAAATCACTGTAATATTCTAAGCCTATCATTTATTTTCCCCAGGCAACATTTGTAAATAATTATTTGTGGGTTTTGAAGGATACTTTTACCCAAAGTGCCTTGTAATTATACATCCACCATCCAGCACATCCTCCCCCCGTGGGTGGCCTCATCATTTCAGCGACAAAAACAAACATCTCTCCCCCAGGTAGACCTAGTCTCAAATTTAATCTTAATTACATTCTTTCGCCATTTCCAAATGAATCGCCAAATTATGTCAGACCTCTTATTGTCTGCGCCGGCGGAGGAAAAGAAGAAGTCCTTCCTGCCCACGTTACAATTACCTAAGGCAGAGTGTGAGCAAATATGTGGGTCACAATTCTAGGGCATGGGTGGAAAGGCCACTGCAGCTCTTTCTTTCTCTCTCTGTCTCAACCTCAGAGTGTAGGTTACATCTTTGATTGAATTCCTGCCCACGGAAAGACACTAATTCTGTAGAAAAGCTACAAAGACTGATAAAAAGAATAACAGTAATCATTATCAACTCATCAGTGAACCACAATCAGACATTCTCTTATGCCCAGAGAGGCTGCATTGGACTCAAATAGCCTTTCACAAACAGTCCATGGAAAAAATGACCCAATGTCTCCATTCCTATCTGTTCCTACTTCATTTTCCCTGTTATGAAACGCTGCCTTCCATCTTTCCAAAGTGTCCTTCTACAAGTACACACACACACACACACACACAACACACACACACAAATCAGTTAGATTTCAGTTTGTTATTATGCCTACGTCTCATACATCTCTAAGGAAACAGGTACACATGCAGTAAGCTTGCACTCGACTAAATAAACAGTTTGTCTTCCCTTTAATCTACAGAAACTAAAATACAGGATTGAAGATATTTTTCATTCTTTGATTTAAAGACCTTTCAATGTGAGAATTGATATCACTGACAGCCACTTATGAAAGTTAGATACACTGTACTTTAAAAGGCATTACAATGTGTTTTTCTTTGACCACAAAATCAGCTTTTTGTCTTTCCTCACTTGAGGGCCCTGTTATTATGTCACAAAGGTTGTGTTTTATCTGCCCCAAGACCTGTTTTGAGTTACGGGGCTTTAAAGTTTTGCAGCTCCATCTAGTTGAACTCCTACAACTTCTGACTTTTTACATGTTAAACTCATAACCTTAAAAAATACAAAAAATAACCACTCAAAAAAAAGAAGAAGTTTAACTCATTTTCAACCAAAACACAAGATAGAACCATAAACTACTGAGGTCTCGATTTGTTTGTCTATTAGCAGGACATCTCAAAAAGTAATTTCAATCAATTTCTTTAAAATCATTGCAAAATAGGACATTTTTATCCTATATTTCTCAAAAACTACCACCTAAAAACAGACACGTGTATCCTTTGATGGGGTATCAACAAGTTCAATAAAGCCCAGATTTATGTATTAATCTGGATCAAGCAGATTTAAATATGTGATTGGACAGATTTATGGCGTCGCTGTACATTAACACATATGGCTGTAAAGATGCAACTGCCACCATATTTTCACCAGTTATTAATGTAGATCTGGAGGAAGATACTAAAGCTATCTCTCTTCTGACTAGCCTGAATGAGTGCATTTTAAACTAATTTGAAACGATAATGAAATACATTCTGTATAATGATTTTTAAAAAGACGTCATTTCAGTGAGTGGAATTTACACAATAATCAGGATAACAGCTCACACAGGCGGGGTGGCGTCAGGAGTGTGGAGCTCGTGCGTAATCATTATAGTGACTCATCAGCCGCCTCCCTCCTCAAACGTCCGAAACAAATCCCTTAATCACCTCCAGCTCTAGGGGGCGCTGTTCTGTGTCAAACCCTGTCATCTGACCTCCCTTAAGGCAAAGAATTTCCCCTCACACACGTCACTGTATGTTCTCAGAAACTACAGACTGGCATAGAGAAAATTATTAGAACATTATAAGAAGAGTATCATTAATACTGAAAGAGATGATGAAAAATACAAATTTTTTTAATGCTTTATTTCCTAGAGTTAAGATCCGTTCCTGTACACACCCCTGATCTGGATCAGCACATAAATTTAAAGGATTCTTCTCTGAGTCAAGCTGCACCTTTACAACAAACTTTGTCAAAATTAGTTCATAACTTTTTGGGTAAACCTGCAAACAAACAAACAAGCAAGCAAGGGTGAAAACGTAACCTCCTTTGGCTGCAGTAAAAATCCCCAGGTAAGAGTAAAAGGCACACAGTACACCGCAGGGGTAAACTGTACTACGTGGTAACACTAGACTGTAACAGAAGACCTAATCAGGGTTTCACGTCTTCACATCACAGACCTGATGGATCCCAACATCACCACATAACACAGGCGGAATCCCTTTGAGGCCGCGCTTTCGTTTCAGGGTCACACCTGACAGGCTCCTTTATGGTCCACTGGGTTGTGTGTTTTACTCCACAACAACAAGCCACGATGTAACACACATGAAGCCAACACCCTGAGCAAAAAAAAAAAAAAAATCTGAATCACATCTAGGTCACACACAGGGACCAGCCCTACACACGGAGTGTGAACTGTTTTTTCTTTCCTCTGAAAGCCAGAGCATAGCCACACCCAATCCTTGAGAGTGACCTTTTGTCTTAGAAACCAGATAAAAGCTGGACCGCGGGGGCTGCGAATCAGCTTTATAATAACACTCCGCGAGATCGGACAAGAGAAAAGAAACGAAAGCGCACTTTAAAAAAGTCTACGCTGAATAAATTCCACTTGATACTTAATAAAACTCATTTGTATGGGTGACATTTTCTCTTCTTCCTGCATCCAAAAGCCTCTCAGATTCTGCTTTAGAGAGAACCTAGTGTCATGTGGCAGGAGCTTTAAAAAGGTTCCATACATAATGTTCAGATGTTTATCTCGGGTAATGCCACTCTCCTTAATGCCAGGAATAAAAAGAGAGGGGGAGTGAGTACATATAAGTAATCTCAGTTGGAGCTGGAGGGAAGGAACTAAATGTCTTAATCGTGGACCCGCAAACCCGAGCCTGAAGCAAGCAAGGACAATGACTGCGTGCTTTTCGACCAGGAGACCAGAGACACCAGCGAGGACGATGACGTCTGTGGAGACAGTTATATAACCGGAGCTGAACATTTTTTTCTGTCACAGTTAGAGGGTTAAAGGGGGTGACATGAATACCAGTCATAGTCTCAGCAGTCATGTGCAACATAGTTCCATTGCGCATACAGAGCCAAGTACACCGAGGACGGCATTAGCAGGGTTCAGTGTGGAGCAACAGAAATGCCAGAGTCCACATGCTTGATGTTAATAACTGTGACTGGTGGCTTCTGTATCTGTGTCGAAGAGAGAAACTGGTTTCGCTATGGTGTGCAGAAATGTTATATGGCTGTCTGATTCCAATCGACTGATTATTGTGATTATTAATCGAGTAGTTGATATTTGTATACGTTCATACTCTGAGTATACTACTGTAACAGAGACAAGAGGAGAAATTTAAAGTACAAATTCCTAATCCTAACTAATCATAATTTCAATAAACCATCGTGATTCAGCCAATTTTATGTGGATATGATATCACCATTTAAGACATAGACCAGTAAATGCTGCATTGACACTTTCAGACAGGATGACCTGTTACATTTTCATTGGTTGTTATCTCGTAGTGCAGAAAGAGATTGAGTATGTATCTACAGTATGTATTGTGTTGTTTATTCACAAGCACATAAAAAACTGAAGCACCATGGGGAATAAAGTTGCCAAAAGGAGTAAGTGAAGAAGACTGCAGAGGTTAGCTTTTCTTAGCTTAGCTTAGCTTAGCTTAGCTCAGCGCCAGGTCAGGTGCCATCTCTGCATTTGCCGCTTTGACGAATAATCAATTACGTGTCATTTTAATCCATTTTTTTTATCGAGTAGTTGATTATAATCGATTAATCATGACATCCCTGCAGTGTTTATTCTGACATATGAACAAAAAAGCATGGCCCACTGTGATATCAGCAGTGATGACTTATTACATAACCACATCATCATCGTGTCTTTCAGTGTCATGGGACGACTCTCTGCTCTCATAGCTTAGGGCAAAAAAGCACACAGAAACGATTTAAAATATGAAGGTGATTCATACGAAAAACTTTTATTCCCGTTTTGCTGCAGGTAAAAAAAACTTGCTGTTGTGACGCAGGACTTAAAGAACGTGCCCCACATTTTATTCTATTTTCAGCTGTCTGTACTCTCAGACAGTAGAGAATAATACATAAATACCATTAAAATGTCAAGCGTACCTAAACAAGCTGTACAAATGTGACTGGAGAATTTCAATGATACACTGAAAGTATCCCTGAAAATTGATGTCTTGCTCCATTACAATATTGTGGATATTTCTAATGAATTTTGTACTTATTTCTGAGTAGTATCTATATGACCGTATTGCAAATGCTAAATGCTGTTGCTCCATTAACACCAATTTTTAGGACATTTAAATGCAATAACATCAGAGGATGATCCGTGCTTTTACAGACATAATGTATATAGAAATATGGCAACATTTACACTGCAGGTCTTGATGCTGAGTTCAGACTTTCTGCCAATATTTTGACCACATGTTGACCACCATGTGCTCTCCAAAGGCAGTCACAGTCACTTCAAAAAGCTCTGTTCCACGACCCGCCTTTGATTTTGGTCTGACCTAACTGACCTCTTTGTGGCTCTACAGACTTGAGGCTTCATCTTTCGTTCTGCGAGTACAGAAAATGACCAAAGAGTCACATGTAAATAACAATGAACGCTTAGAGTGTTGGGCCACATGTGCCAGCGTCATTCAAATGCGTCAAGAGTTTGACTGATGATGTTAAATGACAGGCGAATCACAACAAGCTGAAACATCAGATTTGTGTGGTTACAATCAAAACCAATTTAATTCCACGTGTGATTATGGTCTAAATCTGATCTGAAAATATCAGATTCCATGTGCTGTCATTATGCAGATCTGATCTGTGCCCGTGTGACCAATAAATCAGAATTGGGGTGCATGAACCTGGCAGTGTAAATGTAGAATGTGATCACATTAGAACCCTTTATTCAGTATTTGCATTGGAAAGGACTGCACATTATGTGATTATGATTTGCATTATTTATTTTTGATGCTTTGGAATGGAGGCCAAAATGTCAAAGTTGGATGTAATTACAATTCCTATTAAAACCAAATTTTACGCCAATTTACTATTTCATGCACTTTTGTTTCACTGTCTGGCAAAGCATACTCAGCTGTGCACACACATATGACCACGATGTCTTTGGATTTTAAAGTGTGCTATAGAAATAAAATGTATTATTATTAATATAACTCATGTTGCTGCTAAGGCCGGGCAATAAAATGACCCAAATGATGAAAATTTCAAGATCAAATTTTGCGACAATAATGACAACCATGTGAGTTTTACTATTGGGGGCTTGGTCCTGTTTTCCCAAGCATTTCATTGGTGATAGTTATTAGAAACTGTCTGACCCAGGGATGACTGGCTATTTCTGTCCCATATCCTCAGTCACTGATATAGATTTAACTTTACAGGCGACAGTGGAGAAAGCTGCTGTGCTATGTATAAGAATATGCATATACAAAACCTCAGGGACTATTATTAGAGAAGCAGTTATGATCAGTGGAAATCTAATCTGGATCCAAAATACAGAATAAATGCTTTAACTGCCTGTTTATATAATACGGGGCTGTTTCTTGTCACTCTCAGCATTTCATCAGTCTTTCTTTCACTTTTTCCGCTCTATTACCTACTATGGAATGCGTTTGCTGTTGCTCTTGTCTAAATAGTCGAGCCTCTGATGTCTCTGCCAGGTATTACTTGTGAAAAAAAGGGATGATTGATCTCTCTGGGACTAACCTGGATAATTAAGGGTTTCACATATTTTCTAAAGCATGTTGTTTAAACTTTAAACGGAGCTTTATGAAGGATGCAAAACACAGCGATAAAAGCAGCCATCTCTCTGGTTTACGATACGATGAACTGTCCCGAGGGAAACTATTCTTCCATGTGTGAGAAGCAACAGCAACCCTATAGGCTTTACAGTACCATGCAGGAGGTACATGTTAGTACAAAGGCAATGCAATCCGTGTGAAGGTAACACGAGAATTCTCATATAATACTAAACTGACTCACTACACTGGTGTCACCATTCCAGATAGGTTTGCAATTGTTTTCTGAGGAACAAACTCCAAGATTCATTTCAGAAAAAACACCACAAAAATGTAACTTTTTACTCTTAAATGAATAAAAACACATATCTGACTGTAAATTTAGAAGTGTAGAAAATAGAGTCCTCTTTCACACAAATATTCAACTGGATAGGGCTTCTGATATTTGAGATGATTAGTAAAATGCACTTTGAGATTGTGATTCAACCTGTTATCATATTTTGCTAATTTTCCTGCGTGTTTCAGATGAATCAACACAGGCTGAGCATTCAACATTAACTCTGCGCGGAGCGTCGGTCTCTTCTCTTAAAGGGACAGCGCAGAGAAATGCTCCCTCTGCCACAGCACAGGCCCTCGCCATTTGTGCATGCCCGGTCACACTAAGCAGCTCCAGCAATATTCAGACTAGCATTGAGTTTAAGCTTGCAGGACATGGCCCAGTAACCTACTTTCCCCCCACAACATGCTCTGTAACATCAGAGACGGGGCTGTGTGTCATCAGTTAGCTAACCTACGCAGCACAGATCCAGCGAGGAGGATGCAAAGAAAAGCCCGGGCGCTGTGTTACAGGACAGGATGTAGAGAATTAACAGAAAAGAACAAATGATCACAGTTATGACCAAAAAAACCCAAACAAACACTTCTTGATGCACAATGCTGTAAACAGATTCACTTTGTGTACAAACAGGCAGTAGGCGGCCAGTGAAACGGCTGTGAGATGAGCGTAACAAAGATGTTAGATAAAGGGGTAAAAAGGCCAAACTTGTCAAATAGGAGGCGATGCCAGGGAGATAACAGCCAGCAAGGGGGAGTCACAGGACAGCCGAGATAAGACTCCTGACGTCTGTCTCCATGGTGGCAGACAAACTGAACCCTTTTTCGCCTTGATGCGCAAGGGAACAGACCACAATGCAAAAAATCACATTACGGGGATTTAGTGGCAGCACTGATAATCAGATGCCGTGGGGTCAGGAGGCGGATGTAAATGTGTAACAGCGTGATGTCAAAAGGAGCGCGCGGTGCGGTGCGGTGCAGTGCACACCCCGGTGCAGTGCAGTCATGGAAAAGCCCATCCTGTCCCGCTCAGCTGTCTGCACCCATCCTCGTAACTATTCATGCCTCAGCTCTGACGTAGCAAAGCTGGCAAGAAAAAAAACAAAAAAAACTGGCACAGCCTCAAACATGAGTGCGGAATATTCATATGTTCCCACTGTCTGACGTGCACGGCTCTGGTTTCTCTCAGCTACAGCCTGGACAATCTGTTGCATGCGCTGCCTTCAGGTTCCTTTAAACAAAGTGACGTGGGGACCTTCTGCTTAACAACAGTTTATAGAGTTTCAGACGTGTAGAAAAATCACAGTTTAATGAGGAGAGGGTCGGATTATTGCTCATAATCAAGTATTTCTATCAGGAGATTATGGAGAAGCACATAACAGAAATAATTGTTCACCTCTGTTTATTCATTCTGTTATATTTAGGTCATATACCTTTAAACCTGTTTTCAGTCTCATCAAAACATAAAGAATGTATCTGATTGTTTTAAACCATTTTGTTTAATAGTTGGGTTGCAGACTGGTTGAGTAAAACTAATAACAGCTGTAATGCTTGATTACAGTCCAGTGTATTAACAGGGTCGAGGTTCTCTCTGGACAACTATTTACTTATGTCAGAGGAAATGAAATCTTATTTAAATACACTCAAGTAAAGTTACTGATGTCTCCGAAGAAGAACATGCGCGTCCACAACGTTTTAACGTTTTACTATCCTCTCGTCTGTTCAATGTCAAACATATTTCAGCGGGATATGATCCACATGTGCAAATACATTTTTTGACTGCTTGTCTGCGGCTGTTTCGCAGACAAGCAGTCGGTACCGGACTCGTAGCTGTCGGTAGGAATGGACCGGGTATTTAAACACAAAACTGCAAACTTACCTGTTTTGAGAGGTTCAGGCGAATCCAAGTGGAACCATGTCGACAGGAATGCAGCTTTAACCAACAGGGGGGTGAGAAAATCACCGCGTCCTTACTCCCCCCCCCCCCCCCAAACAAA
>OMOW01033750.1:2777-13113 GCA_900312555.1 Lamprogrammus exutus
CCGAGTGCTACACTCTTTCCCTACACGACGCTCTTCCGATCTTGTACATTAAGACAAAAATAACTGACAGTTCTCTCACAGGTATTATGGAAACCCAGATGTGTCTGGTCTTCAGATTAATTCTGTTGCCAGAGACATTACTTGGGGGCAGCATTACACTGGTACCCCTCACTGTTTCATCAACTTGTATTAATGTGATTAAATACCAACCATTTAAACAAGCCATTTAGAACTGTCCCTCTGCATTAAATCACACTGGGAATGAATAATTATACTCAGTGTGCAAGTCTGACACAGGTTTGCCTTATCTCTGGTTAAGCAGCCATTGTTTCTGTCCTGGGAGAATATGCCATCCATTCAAGAGTATTGTTAATGGATCCAAACAGCTTTTGTTTGAGGTGGATAGGAAGCTCTGGGAACTCAAGGAAAGTTTGATGATGAAACTGAATACCCTCTGGTGAATACAAATGTTTCATACCGTAGTACAGTAGTACAAAACCCCTCAAATGTGCTGAAGAAGATTTCATTTCACATGAAATGATGTGACATTGTGATTTTAAACAATGTCGCCAGAAAACCAATACTCACTTTACACAATTTGGGGCATGCCTTTTAAATTTAGTTACCATGACGTTCAAGGAATTATATGACTCATGGACATCCTGATACCATATAATTTACATCAAAAGCACCAATTATATATTCTGAGCTTTTTCATTTTTTAACGATCATGTGGCAATAATGGCTAAATTACAGCAATGCTACAGTATGTCAGACAAGCCTCAGGAAAGTAACAATGGCAAATCGTTCAGACTTACCTGACGATGGGGAGCTTTGTGAATGGCACAGGAGGGAGCTTCAGGCCATCAGGAAGGGTGATGACCTCCATTCCACCCGGACATTTGGAGGTGTAGTTCTCCAGACTCTGGGTCACTTCTTTCTTCTCTATTAATATAGGAGGATGAAACAGTGGAAAATATATAAGCGCATGGACAAAGTCCATAAATTATTCAAAGACCAGATAGCAACAATTATGACATGACACAATTGCCTTTAAAAGTTCATGATACCTAGATCATTTGATCTTTATCTCTGCTTTAGAGGTTTAATCTTTGTCTATATATTAACCAGACATCAATGACCAGTGAGATGTCTCTCCCTCAGCCATAACAGACTCAGTCTTGAATACAAAATCTTATTGCACAATCAATACCTTCAATACCTTCTCAGAGAATTGCACAGCTCACCCAGCCATAGACTTTTGTTTATGTTCTGGAGATATCCAGAGTGTCTATGAATAGAAACAAGATATCCACATGCCTAGATTTCATTTTAATGCAGTAAGCTTTGTGCAATATTTGATGAGGACTTATGACTGAACACTTCTGTATTAACCCAAAGTCGGCTTTATGTTATGTTATGTTATGTTTCTACACTTACTTGAATATTCAACAAAATAAGTTTACAGCCATGCTGGAAAAACATGGGAAGATATGTCTGTATCTTATTAAACAGAGCAAAAAGGACGTTCTAAGCAGGTGCCTAGGATTTTCTAGGTAAAGTTAAAAAGATATGTAGTATATGTGCATACAGTATGAGATGAAAATTAGACAATGAGCCAGACAAATGTAAAGCCCACAGTGATGTAAGGGTACCAAACATTCATAAATAGTATGCAACACAAAAGGAATGTGCCATAAATCTGCCACAAAATGATGGTGGATGAAAAAGAAAATATAGAAATATTTTGTTTAAATATCAATTTCAGTCTACCAAGAAGAGGGCGGGACACCAATGCTGTGAAGTTAACAAAGCAGCAATAGTTTTTTGCTCTACTTAAAAGCACTTTTAGAGATGTGTTGTACTTATGTATTATCCTTCTGATTACATCAAATTAAATTTGTATTTGTAACATTTTAAACAAACTATATAATTTGATCAAACACATTGATATGACTATTAAAAAAACAAATATTTGAATAATTGCAGAATATTCCGTCTTTGGTTTGGGGAAGGAATCAAGTCTTTCAGGGTGAAAAATGCTCCGCTCCAACTTAAGTGAAGTCACAAATCAGTGGTGTCAAGGTCAAAATCGAGTTGTTGATTATGTCAGTTTCAAGTTAGAAAATATGTGACTTGAGTCGTAGTCGAGTATGTCATGTGACTCAAGTTGTTTTACTGGTATATAAAAGACATCTTTCCAGAGAGAAATGTATAGAAGGAAGAAATAGAACAGTGAGGGATGGACAGAAGGTGGAGTGATATAATAGAGCGAAAGGAGGAATGAAGAATGAGAAAGGGAGACAGAAATGGATAGAGGAAGGATAGAATCAGGGAGAGGAAGAAGGACAGAGCACTGAAAAATGATAGAGCAAGAGATGGAGTTATGGTTCTGTTGTCTTCCTGCCCCACAGCTTTTATGATTGATGACATATTTGTCCCTCTCTTGTTAGCCATGTCTGAGCTTTCACAGTTTACGGGCCACTCAGGACACAACAGAATGCTCTCTGTGCTCAGAGTCACTGCTGTTTAAAGTTTAATCCTGCTGCACTCATACAGCTGAGCTTTCAAACAAAGACAGAATCAAGACCTGTTCCTTTATCTTGACATTATGACTAATGAAATCAGCGTGACACTTTCACACTCCAGTCAATTTCATTTGGAATTGAATTTGGTGAGTAGTTTTGAGTAATGTTCCGTAAGGTATGTTTACTTTTACATGAGTATGAATTTTAACTATCTTTAACACCAATGTATGGTTAGTTTATAGAGGTAGGCTATCAGAACAGGGTTAGGCCTAGCAGAGCATAACGCTTTTGTCAGCCAAATATCTGAATATTGCAAAGCCAGCAAATACTCAAAACCTGAAAACAGTGCTCTAATATAATGTCAAATGGAATCTGTGTAATAAGAGGCAGGCTTGAAGCTGTAATTCATAATTTTCAGCACCTTCAAATTATAGCAACAATGACAACACACCAAGGCTACAGTTGCGCTATGGTTCACATTTTTGCCTCTTTACATCCTTTAAAGTGGCCCATACTCTATACTAATATTTAATTCATTTGAATATTGAGAATATGCAATGAAAATCTGAGGATATGGCATGAAATCTGAGAATATTGGATAAAACTCTATACATCTACAAATGTCCTCTTAAAAGCTAAATCACTGATGTATAAAGATTAATGGTTACAAAAATACTTCCAAAGTTTAGTTCTTGCGAATCAATGAATTAAAATACATATGCCAAAGATAGAGGTGTATGAATTTGATGAATCACTTCATCTCAGGACTATTCACTAAACGTTGCAGGGCACAAGTCATGTTCGATCAATATCCTGCTTTTCTTGTTTACACTGCTTCTTTCTTTACTCCTTAGATAATCAAACCAATGGGGTTAAACTAGAAGAAATACAACACTTTGACTTGTCTCTCCACATTTTTCTCCCGGCTCCCTTGTAAAGATAACTACAACACAGCACATTAGCCTGACAGCTGGAACACACAGTCCAGACAAGCAAAGAAACATTTTTCCCCAAAAAACCAAAGGGAAGGGGAGGTTGGAAGCACTTCAGACTTTTCCTGAAAGAAGGATCTGATCTCACAGTGGCAGTCGTAAAGAAAAAAGAGAAAAATCACATTGACAGACGGATAAAAGGCAGCTTGGATGAAAAATACAAAAAAAGGCCAATCTTAAGTTTGCTGAAAATGAGCTTATAACACCTCATACAATAAAACAGTCAGAGCATGATGCAAATGTGCACGTAGCAAATGTGCACCTTTTACATCTGCCTTCATCAGCACATTTGTTAATATTTCGCCTTAGAAATCATCTTATTACCACTGCACGTTTAAGAGCTTGAGGTGACCTTGCATTCATATATGAATAAACAGTGAAATACACATTTGTGGTAGTAATAACGGGGCTCAGGGTTTTTGACAGCATTGTTTGTACTTTGCCATTTTATTTGCTACTAATATGTCAGAATGGAGTGAACTGCGTGTGTCAAATGACTTCATACTGAAACAGTTTTTCAGGTTAGGCCCACTGAGCAGAAATATATGTGGTGGTTTAAAGGACACTGTGAAGGGCAAACAATGTATTGATTCATATGTCAAATGATGCCCCATCAGCTCTTCTGGAGGCAATCTGTGATGCACAAAATGTTCTATTGGCCTCACCTCCATCCCATCTTTACAAGATTTCTTCCACTATGCCACCCAGTGTGTTCATTACTTGATGTGTCTCTTCTCTGCCGTTTCACCAAAATGAAGCTTTATAGCTCAAGTTTAACTCTGGAGAACTATTTTCCACCGACTTTCACAGTTGGCTTCACGGCTTTGCAGTTATTTTTGGGTCAGTAAGTATTGCTGAACAAGCTTCCTGACCCACGACAAGATGTTGCTAAGATGGCAAGGACATCCTCACAGACTTTAAACCTGTGAACCAGGATAATAATGTGCACTGAATCACCAGACAAGCCAAGAGAATGGACACCAGGACTCAAGCCCAGGTCTCTCTGGTTACACAACCTTAGGCACTCGGGACCACATAAGCGCAGTCTCAGTGGTCACAGTTCAATCTAATTTCATTTCCAATGTGACATGTCAAGAGATCAGGAAACTAAAAACTAAATTTCACCTCAGTCAAAATGTATGATGGACACTAAGAGATGACACAATCCAACTTTGAGTCAGGAGGAACACTGAATGGGAGTCACTATACATACACACCTTATCTGTATATGATGCACAGGTGTAGTGTAAGCTAATTTGGGACAGTTCTGAACATGCCAGTATAATGAAGCTGGGAAACAACACCTGCTGTCAAAATTTTCAATCAACTCTGCCCCAGTTACCAGTGCTGGAAGCTACAATGTTAAGAAACACTACGAACAGCACAAAGAACAATCTCACCAGAGACATCTGACAATCACAGTGTAATTATCACTCGCTTATGAACCTGACAACCAGCTGGGTAAAAGGTAAAAAGGCACACCTCAGCGAGGAAATAAAAGATGATAAACTCAGAGGTAACACATTGATAATATGCATAAACCCATGTCAATCTTACATTGAAATGGTTCTAAAATCATCACTCATTGTAGTAATATAAACTTCACACTACCTGCTTCCATTACCTGGTAACGATAGGCCATGATTCATCACAGCAGAGAATTTGCAGTAAATTGCATTGAGGCTGCCAAACCATGGGAAATATAGCATACAACCTGCACCTTAAGGATATTATGAGTGACTGATTTCAAAGAAACCAGGGCCAACATCTTATGTGGGGATATTTGAACAGCTGAGAAAGAACTGGACATATTAAATGAAACGATGATAACATATGGATTGAGGGTTTAGTCCTGGTGATACAAGGTAAATGTTTTTATTAATTCACAGCTGCAGTATTTCAGTCAGCAGCATGCAGCAAGCAACACATCTGAGACCTGCAGCCGTCTATAATTTAAAGAGCAAACTGAAGGGAAGCACAGGACTTTCAGTTTCAGTGATCCGTTTGTCTCTGAAGTGCAAATCTAAATGGAGCTTTTACAGACAGCAGCTTTGGTTGAAATGAAAGTTGTTTAGAGACGACGGGCAACTGCAAATGACGGCTAAGTCAAGTCCACCAGCAAAACAGCCGTGACCTGACCTCTCCTCACTCATCTACTTATCCATTCCTTTTACCTTAGTGTTTTATATATTATACTGAACTCAATCCAATCTCCACCACTGACTCCATTCTCTCGGGCAGATCAGCCATAATTAGCCTCACTGGCTCACCTTGCCATGACCTGCAGTAACAGCAATTTTAGCATTGCTAAAAAAGGTGAAAGCTTTAATGAAAGATTTGAGCTATGTTTTTTAATGACATCAGCTAAGACATGAAAAGTTCCTTCAAACCTCAGAGAGCCCACTGAAAGAACCCCCAATTCAATTCAATGATTTGGATCTTGTGATCCTGAAATGACATTAAAACGGGTATGAATAACAGGTCGTACTGTCTGCTAAGAAATATCCAGCCTAAATGAAAATCAAGCCTACAAGAAGAAGCATCTTATCAGTCCAAGCAGAGTTCAATCAGTATTTGAAAAAGGCAGATGCAAGAAACCAGCTGAGGGGTTTTCTAATTAAAGACAATTCTACAATAGCAACTATACACACATGTATTTTAAATACAACCCTCAGTGTCTGCAAAGTCACAGGTTCATTGTCGATGAATGTGTAACTTGCACCATGAGGTATCACCTGATAACACCAGTCATTATTACTTTGTTTAAAATGTGCACAATCTGAAAATATTATGTTTTTGTATATGGAATGAAGAGAGTGCCAGTGCTTCTTGATAGGGTCAATGCCACTGTCATCAAGCTAAAAGTCTAGGATTAAAAATGTGAAAATGTGAAGCCATGTTAAATTACAGAACAAAACTGCATTTTTGTATTATTTTCAACATTAAATTAATTTACATTCTTGTGAAAACGAAGACTGTTGTTCACATGTGTAGCACGACCGAAGCACTACTTGAGGTTGAAATATGCAACACACAGGCTGTTCGGATAGTGCAGGGTAGAAACTACATCATGTGGTAGCATTTTTATCTCTTGAAGCTACGTAGGGTCTTGTAGACAGAAAGGGTAGCAGCGCACCTTGGACACTGCAGCAGCGGTCCCTTTACTGACATTGTTGAATATTTCATACTGTTAGCTCATTTCAACCTGTTCGGGCCTCTTCTCCTTCTCCATCCCCTGCCCCCCACACCACCATTCTCATGCTCTGTAGCCAACCAAGGATTACACGGACCTCTATTGTATTGCCAGTGGACTGTCTGGCTCACTCAGCTTCAGCAAAACCCCTATCTCCAAGCAACACAGTCAGAACACAATGTTGCACTCTCGCCAAGAAAAGGCTGGCTTTGTTGTGCATTGCACGCTATTACGCACAAGGTATAATGGTGTAATTACTCAAGGACACAGCGGCCGTTTCTAGATTTTTGAAGCCTGGGCATGGAGCTGGAAGCAACTCACTGGGTCTAAATTTGATAACGAAAAATAAGAGTAATATTATAACTTTCGAAGCTTTTTCCCGAAACGCTCATCCCGAACTGACCTTGATCAGACAGAAAGTCCAGCATGGTCTGCAGCAGGAAGGACAGGTGACGTACGGACAGGGCAGGGTTGCCCATGCGGCGGGAGGCATACACCAGTTCATGTAACAGACGCATCTGTACGGCAGCCCAGCCTCGGTGGGTACCTGAGAGAGAAAGAGGACGGACAGAAATGGTATGTTAGTAAGCGCATATTTGATCAAATATTTAACGCTGCCAAGGAATGTTTTAAATCAAGTTTGATAGTTTGGTTATCTGTTAGTTTGTTTAGCAGGGCATCTATTTAAAAAAACAACAACCAATTATCAGCTGGAAAGCTAGTGCACTGCATAAAGGTCTGAATAATCCTCACAAAAATACCTTTGCTCATGTTTACAATTTACATATGCTTGGATTTTTTTTTTTACATATCATTACATTTAATAAAATCCTCTCTAATGATAAATGCATAATATTGACTATTGACTCTTGAATAGATTTAATGACTAATATAAATGTGTGAGATGATACAAGTGTGTGACAAACCTTCGATGGATTTTATTTATTTTGGCATTCTAGAAAACACGACATTGAGACAAGGCAACATGTTTTCATTGGACCCATCTCCAAAAATTAAGAAAATCTCCACTGCTCTCCAAGTATCGTGTGTGCTCTTGCGTGGTGCTAATATAGCCATTCTTACTTGCACACAATACACCTTAATAGCATTCTAGCCTAACACCAGCTGTTACATAAGACCCTCGGCCCTGTACCAGATCCACTGCTCCACTCCCAGCTGTCAACTGTTGACTCACTGAGTGGGAAACAAAATGTAGGAAAGAAATGCAGGGACAGAGGGATTGTTGGGGGTGGGGGTAAATACACCAACATTCCCTGACCTTAATACCACTTCCTATAGTCAAATCATGTCAAAGACGCTTTTCAGCTATCAGCATTTTCCTACCATGGTTATTATTCATTCTGAGAGACTCCTGCCATCCAAACAAACTGTAAATGCAAATCTTCCCTAAGCTATTTTTTTTCTTGTCATGAATGTGCACCCACTAAGCAGGGTAAAAATAGCTGAGTTTCACCTGTCTGCCAAAAGCAGTGCTTATCTGGAGGCCAGTAATCCAGCACACTTTAGCTTTTCTACAGATGGTGCTGTTGCTTACACAGGACAAATGGCTTCATTTGTGATCATTTCAAGCCAGAAGTGGAGGTGTCTGGCAATCCAATTAACACAACATCAAGATAATGGCATTGATGCCCACACCCGAGCAATCACCCTGTCATGCATAACCTGACTCAAAAGGCACTGTACCTTCAAGCTTGCTCAACATCTCATCACCCTACTGCAAATTACCATTACTCCCTGTGATTATGAAAGGGTGGCTCATTACAACCAAAAAGACATTCTTGGGGAGGATGACAAGAAAGAAGGAAAGAAGGAAGGAAGAAAACAAGGAAAGTGCACCTATTCCTTGCAAAGGATACATTGACAAATTGGAAAAATGGGACTTCTGAACCACTTAACATTTGCTGTATCTCAGGGAACAGTAACCTTATTGGAATGCACCATTTATCCCCATTTTCTGTCTCACTTGAACTTAGCAGTCCATCTTATTGTTCAATACAGTCCCACCAGACACGCAGCTTTGTCATCATCCCTCTGAGGACTCTCAGCGCAGACCCAAGTCTCTGTGGGAAACTGGATTTTATAGCTTTTGTATGGCAATTATGCTTCATGAGAGAAAAACTATGCTCTTCTTTGGCTTGAAATATCAAAGATGTATTTAAGAAAACCAAGAGCATCCCAGAGCATTTGCAATCGACACTAATACCTTTAACATTACTTTGTTCACTTGACATCATAATATTAATTAAATTCAAATTAGGGCTATATTTTTACGGTGTAATCATAACAACCAGTTCAAAGTGCTAGGTCTTGTGTGCAAACACAGTGTGGGCAGGCACCTGTTATTTCAGTGGGAATAGGTGGAGCACGCTCCATGGAAAAAAAGGGGTCAGATGAATTGGAATATAAATCTGATGAGTGTGGTGATGAATCATTATCCTCTCAGCCCGTCACATTACTCATCTGAAAACTTTTAAATAGCAGTGGAAATCACAGTGGCATGTGACAAAAATGCCTCACCAACTAGAGCAGCTTCTCCGATGATATGGCGTCATCACCACAAAATTTAATTTAACATGCTTGTGCAACAAAATAGCACTTAATTGCTATAATTAAGTTTTCATTTTGCAAAAAAATATGCGTTTTACAAGCTTAGTGATTCGTTGATTTTTGATCCTGATGATCGAAAGTGCTACAGGTGTGAAGAATGCCAAATAGGACCAAAAACTACTTGGTATTGCAAAAAATGTATTACACACAACCTGAGGCTTGTTTCTATTCCCTGCTGTATAAACCACCATGTCCATTGAATAATAATCATGAGAGAAATACAAATGTCCTTGAGCTTTTATTTTCACCGGGAGCACTGTCTTTTGTGTTTCCAATGCTTATAATAGAGTGGGAGCACTGAGCAAGGGTCAAGAGCTATAGAGCCAAGAGGCTTAACATGAGGACTGTACCAAAGTGTCTACAAAAGGCTTAGTCATGTCTCAATTGTGCATCTTTTTGGGCAAAGTGGTGGCTGAAATGCGCAATGCTCTTCACTATTGGGAAGACAGCTCAGCTTGAAGAGGAATGAACTGGTGCTATTCATTTTATTATTATTACAGACTTACTATTTAATCTGTACTCTGCAACCTTTCATGTGTTCTGGATCGTGCCCAAGGGCAGTTCTTTCACTTTTTTTCATCTCGTGAGTTTGACTCCTTTCCATGGATGTAATATCCACACTACCTGACTTGTGTCCCTAAAAATATCTGGCTATGTTAGGGCAACATCAATTGTGTTAAAGGCTGTTAATGTGGTCCTCCTACTCTCTGTGAACAGAGACATGGCCCTTCATTAAGTGAAGAAAATAAATATCAAAAAAGCATCCAGCCTGATGAGGGACCAAAATGCTTTGACATGAAATTCCATGAGAGAGTGTCTGACACGAGACCAGTGATCTTTAACTGATCACACACACACACGCACACGCAATGATCCACATCCAAGATGGTCGCCTACCTTTACTGAAGTCTTTGGGATCAAGGGAAAGACTGTATCCAGGCAATGTCTCAATCAACAGCTCGAAGCAGGCACTCCAGCAAGGCTGCGGGATAGTG
>OMOW01033767.1:4470-16332 GCA_900312555.1 Lamprogrammus exutus
CAGGGGAAGGGCGGAGGGTGGGGGTTGTTGAAATGAAAGCTATAGCAGGCTAAGGGGAGAAACACATAAAAGACATCAAACAAAGTTTCCCTCCGTATGTAATTAGAATCAGGTAATCATCTGAAGTGATGGAGCAGCATCAAAGAAGGCCGAGAGAAGAGGGAGAGGCAGGGCAGAGGAACGGGAAAAGATGAAGGAATAAGAAGGTGAAGTGGAGAGGACTGACTGAGTGGGACATTCTCCGCCTCGATGTCCCATTAAAAGCCAGAGCAGGAAGGCCCTTTGTGCCTGCTGAGTGCTCTATTGTACCAACAAGCAGCAATCTGGAACTGAATGATCCAACCCAACACACTCCACAGCTCTAGGGACTCAAACACTCCAAGGAGGTTTCTTTTCAAAAAAAAAACAAAAAACAAACAAAACAAAAGAAGAAGAAAATAAAAAATTGTCTCTGGAAAAAATGTCATCTTCCAAATTAAAATACCTTCTTTGAACTTAACCTTGGGGTAATTTTGTGCAATTTAATGTGTCATGACTGGTGATGTGGACAGACAATCTAATATGAGGAAAAGCTGAAACCTTTTTGGTGTGTTCATTTATAAGATCAACTTGATTTTCAGATTTTAAATGCAGCTTTTATCTTGTGAACATTTCTGCCAGTCACGGCTGCTAAAGTGCTGTCACGCCACAGAAAAACAGAAATGCAGCGAGGCACAAGGACATAGTAAATAATGGTGGTGGCATTCATAGACACAACAGGCGCTATAACCTTTTATAAAACCACATCCTTCAGAACACCCCCCTCCTCCAAAAACTCTTCCTCCACTCTGTCCCACACTGAGCCAACGAGGACAGCAGCAGAATGAAGACGGTGCATAAAGCTTTACTGTCCTTCAGCTAATACAAATCCTGTAGTTACAGATCCAAACTGCAGCAGTACTACAGTGTTACAGGAGACAGACAGGTGCGTTGGCAGGAATTAAGTTCAAGAATCTTTGAAAATAATCCACTAACAAATTTTATTTTTATTTTATTACTTAAATGTAGGAATTAATTGATGTGCTTTATTGGTTATTACTTTAAGGAATAATCAGTTGATGTGATCGTCTTTAAGTAGGAAACATGACAAAATCTTATTCAACTCCTATACTACCAGGTTATTTTTCAATACAAATCAGTATGTCCCATAGCCTTTTACATTTTTCACAGTTTTTTTCCCAAGCAACCATTGGCCTCCATTTATGTGGTTACAGATGGAAAGCAACTTTAAAACTTTAAATGTGGCACCCATCATAGTGAGCAGCATTAGGGCTGAGCGGTATATTGAATATTTATCGTGTATTCATTGTGATCTTGCTGGAGATGTAAAATTAAGCATCATCATTATCATCGCGATGATTTTTATCAGGCCAGTTACGTTTTGTGAAACTATTCTCAACTCTTTGCTGTGTTGCTAGTGATCTCTAAGCTACTCTGCATAGTCTCGTGAGATCACAAGGTGTAGCCCCACTGCGCGAGATTACGTTCTTGCATGATGGCGATGAAGTGAAGTGAAGTGCGATGATGAAGTGAAGCACATCAATTTGAATACTTTTGAAAACTCTTGTTTGTAAATAAAAATGATCTTCGCCCACGCTTGCAATTTCACAGTGCATTAGAGAAGCCGGCCGTCCACATAACAATGCCTGAAAACGCATCATTTCCCTGCTGCTCGTGCGCAGGCAACAGTCGGGTGCAGACGGACACTGGTCCCTCATTGTGTGACTGATAACAACACTGAGTTTGTCGCAACCTACAGCACAGCAGCTGTGATTGTCAAGCATTTTGTCTTTTCTGCTTGTGTGTTACATAAAATCAAATTTAATGCCAAACAAGCGATCAAAACAGAGAGTAAAGAAAACAACAGCCTGACATGCTCATCTGCCTCTGCTAGTTTGTGTGACAGCCAGAGTGAGAGTGGCGTGGCTGTCTGACAGCGTATTTCAAACAGTTCTGTCTTCTCCATCCATATTAAAACGATGAGCCGCCGTCTCCAGATTTATCCACTCTGGACAGTGTTTGGACCGTTTTAGTGTGGACAGAACACCAAAACAGATGAAATAAAATCCAAAAAATTTAAAAAGCATTTTCAAATGTATCCAAGAGATGCAAGAGATGTAGCCTTAGTACCTAAGAAAAACACACACTGTCATATGGAGATGGTTTGGGTTTCGGACAATGGATTGAGAGCAAACAATGGCATTTTGTAAAGTATGCACAAAGAAAGTAGCTACAAAACCTGGAAGCACAAGCAATCTATTTCACCTCCTCAAACAGCATCCAAGCAGTACAGATAATGCATGAAACTGTGTGGATGATCGTCAATTTATATGGAGATATATATTGAATATCGTCAAAGGATAGAAAAATATTGTGATGAATGCTTTTTTCCCATATCGCCCAGCCCAAAGCAGCACGTCTTATGGGTTCAGTTATTTTTCGCAAGATTTGTAATTGTTGTATGATAATGCAGCACAGGCAGTAGATTTTTCTGCATAACTGCAGCAGCACATAGTGAGAATTTCAGATGAGGATATATTTCAAAAGACAAACATGGAACATGTCCCTGATAGCCACACACTTCTTCATGCCTGTAGAATGGTTACGAGTCACCTGTTACCAGGGATGGCAATGAAAAAGGGTTAAATTCAACAGGGATGGGAGTGTGGAGTAGTTTATTTAGCGATAAGAAGAAAGCAACATCAACTGTGCAACATCCATCAGTCATGTCATATTACCGATCACAGCCTATCTAGCTATCAGAGCTAGACATAACAAAAGTTCTCCTTCAAAAAGAACACCCAAAGAGCCTGAATTACAGCGTTGTTGAGCCTTCAGAATATCTTTTTGTCCTGAAAGTTCCACTTCATATGAAGTAAAATTGGTCCTTTAACAGTAACACAATGAAAGCAACTGAAAAATAGACAGCAAGCTTTAAAAGTGCAGCAGTTAAGTGAAGTATGTGTGATTGCCAGTGTTGGGAAAGCTACTTGCAACCCAAGCGTTTTGATTTATGTCATTCTTTAAGTAGTCAAGCTGGAGCAAAGCTAATCCCTTTTAAACTCCTGAGAAAAAGCAGTTACATTGAAGCTACTTCAAGGGGTAATATTAAATATTTTTGCCGTTTTACCCTCAAATCAAATAAGCTGAAAACAATGTTCAAAGTAATATGAAAATCTGTATCTGTAAACCAAGAGTACACACTCATTTCATACAGTACATGACCAAACAAAACATGACCAATTTTGTTACAAATCATTGGACTGGAATATCATAGTGGAAATCTTTTTTTTAATTATCAAGTGAAAAACTATGTAGCATTGTGATGACTGTGTTTGTATGGACTAACGCTGTGGGTAGCAAAGTGTTTGAGAGTTCAGTGTGAGTGTGTGCGCTTTGAATAAAGTTTGCCAACAGTTACAGACGCTGTCATTGACGCAAGTAGCTGTGTAGCTTTTGCCAAGTTACACAGCTAGTTGTGGGAAAAAATATTTTGTTACTGGAAAGGCTACATTGTTTTGAAAATAGGTGAGCTACTGTCAAACTACTGAAAAAAAAGAAGTTAAGTTAGTTGCTAGCTAATCCTCAACATTGGTGATTGCATTGTGTAGCAGTGTATGTGCAGCAGGGTAAGCAGCTGCATGAAAGTGACCAGCAACCTGCTCAGGATGTCCTCGTGCCCTTCAGTGTTACAGTTGAACATCTGCGCTGGTCATTAGAGGAAGAGGAGCTGCCCTGAATCTTTCAGCCTGCACAGACTCAGAGAGGAGAGAGCTGATGACAAACTACACCCAGCTACCCACAATCTCCCAGGAGCACCGCCAGCATCAGCGCAATGCCATCCTCTGCTGTGGCTACTCCCTAATCTGTGGCGGGCAGCTCTCTGTGTAGCTGTTTGCCATCCATCGCTGGCTTAATAATGAGTGATGTGGCTGTAGTCCAGCCTGTGCTGGGAAAGCAGGTCAGGAGTAATTTCGGAACAGCTCAGCTCAAAGGCCACGTTATTACTGCTTCACTGTTCAGTGTGTCATCCCTACTTTGGCCATTTTATGTCGCTAATCATTGGTGAGTGATGATGGTTGATGTGATTTTTATTCAACATGAGGCTACGTTAGACTACAGCTGAGCGTAAACTTTACTCCTACAATGGGTCCACACAGGATGCGATATTACAGAGCAAAAGACTGAGCAATGCAAAAAAATTAAAAGGAAAAATAACTTTTTATGGATTTGCGTGCAACAGTGAAGCTAGCACTATTGCTAGGTAGCGATAGTGGGGGACTGCCAGTAGGTCCGACACCCCAGTAGTCCGAAAAATGTCCACAAGGGGTCCCATTGGACTGACAGCTCATGAGTCCGACGGTCCGCTATCCCGAAAACAAATACCCATTGCTCCGAAGGCCTGTTCATCCGAAAACACACACTTTGAGTTGGTGGAATTCAGTGACTGCCGGTTTTAACAGTTCCATGCACTTGATGAACTGAAGAAGTATACGGACAATCGTTTCTCATATTGCAGATTTATTTATGAATAGCCATTTCTCTTACATATTCTTGCTTCTCCAACAAACTGTCCAATGTCCCCGAATATCTTATATATCCAATCCAAATAATTTAACAAACTCTGAATGACGGGAGAAGTTGTTATTGTTGTTGGTTTCCTGGTCGCGTCATGATGACGCCGTCATCACGCATGAGCAAAAGAACGCGGCGCAATGTCCAACGTCATTTTATTTACAAAACACGAAATATAAACAATCATATGATATGATGTGCCATTGTAAACAAATTACATAGGATGTTGCTCTGCGTTCTTTCGCCCATGCGTGATGATAGCGTCATCATTACACGACCAGGAAACTGACAACAACAACTTCTTTGATCGTTAAATTACTTGGATTGGATATATCAGATATTCGCGGACATTGGACAGATCGTTGGAGAAGCAAGAATATGTAAGAGTAATGGTGATTCATCAGCAATATGAGAAATGATTGTCCGTGTGCTTTTTCAGTTCATCAAGTGCTTGGAACTGTTAAAACCGGCAGTCACTGAACTCCGACAACACAAAGTGCATGTTTTCGGATCAACAGGCCCTTTGGAGCAATGGGTATTTATTTTCTGGATAGTGGACCGTCGCACTCATGAGCTGTCAGTCCAATGGGACCTTTCTTGGACTACTCGGGTGTCGGACCTATGGGATGTTGGACCTATTGCATGGCACCACGTTAGTGCTTGCTAGCTAGCTAACTTGAATGAATGAAGTGGTGAGGACAGACAATTGTAGAGACAAACATTGAGGTGACTCAACACAGTCCCTGTTTTTGGTTGTCTGTCCCCTGCTGTGATTGTGATTGGTTCACACTTTGCACATCGTAATGTGACAATACTGTTGGTGGGGATTCATTGATGATTCGCTGTCAAATCCCTCACTTGTGGCATGTGTAAAACCGGTGTTAAACTTCTATCAGTGGAGTAATAATCCATGTTGAGGTAAAGTCAATCAGATCACTAAACAAATCTGGCAGAGTTGAATATTTGACACTTATTTGTGAGCATTTTCACAGTTACACCAGGGCCCCTTCAATCTCCACAAAGGAAATGAGAGGCTTTAATATTTTTCCAACATATCAAGAATCCAAACTCAGTAAGGATTCATCGCGTTACATTGAGGTCACGGCCTGGTGTTTGGAGCCAGTTAGGGAAACTCTGACACAGGAATCAAAACACCAACCCTCTTGCTACTGAAAAACCTGCTCTACCTGAACCACCTTAATTGCTGTGAAACATTCTCCTACTTCCCACTGTGGGTACCTGAGAAACACGAGCCGAGCAACTCCTGAAAGTAATATCCTAATATGGCTATGCACACACACACATATGTGTATATATATATATATATACCTCACCAACTGTGAGGTGGGAAATATTTTTTTGTTGTTCAGTTCAAATTGTGAGAAATAAACGTAAACCAGAATCACATCGACCAGCACTGCTCTTGGGAAGCTGAAAAGGATGATGGAGGATCCAGGCTGGACCCTCTGACTCAGCAACTCAGTCCATTTACACGCACTTTGAAACTTTGATTATACTGTGATTAAGGCAAAAAAAAAAAACATTGTGTATACACCATAATATGATTGAAATTGGCACAAATCAAAGTAAGCTTGCTCCAAGTAACAGATCTACATTATGTGATTCTAAATTGATTTATTCAGGAATGTAAAGGTCTTAATCGGAGTATGCTGCCTGCATGTGCATTTTCTCAATGGGCAGACTTGCCTCATGCTGTCATTATGCAACACACCATGTATACTCTGAGAATGTCGGAATCCTATTGATTCCGAGCATGAAAACAGCTTGGTCGCATTTTTGGCTTTAATCACAGTTAGGATCCATCCAATCAGCTCTGACTAAAAACAATTTTGTTTTTTGTTATTGTGACATGTTCATAAGGAAGAATGGATGTAAATAAGATTTCTGAGCTCTCTCTTTCACTCCCTGGAGACAAAGCTTTGACGCGATGTCACAGTCACGCCTGATGCCGACATACAAACTGACAATGCATCATAAGCCTGACAGCAGATGAAAAAAGAGATACATTTTTCATTTACATTTACATACACATTTATACAAGGTGGCTGTGGACTACAAAGTTGATTGTGAAGCAGAAAAATGTAAGTTATTACAGTGAGCCTTGCTCTACATGTTGGTTATCTCTTGCTGATAGCCAGCTTTCCAAACCGTAATAAATCCAGCCATGTTGACGGCTCTGTGAGTTTGCCTGCATTTACAATCTGAATAAAACCACTGTAGAGGAAAATTGAAGTTGGATTAAAAAAATGAATGAATAGATAGATAAATAAATAAGTGGTGCTGGTGGTGTCTCCTGGTGCTGTCTTTAAAATGGATGCCTGGAATTTACAGTTTTCCATTAAGTGATGCCCAGCAGCTTCCTCATGCCTGCAGCCCAGCCTCACAATGGAACGTTTTGTTGTGTCTGCCACAGCGTTTTTAACTTAAATCTGTCAGTCTGTCCTGAACACCCGATCTGAGCTTCATCGCTGCTAATTCCTGCATTATCAACAAAACTGATATGATTTCTCCCCAAGCACAGGTCAGTGTGTTCTTGGTTGCAGTAGGGACGCAGCAAACGCCTATTGGCATCTCGCAAGTCACCATGCTTGTTTTCATAGAATGTGACAGGGTCAGAATGAAACCATTAGATATTCCACTTTTTCTGACTGGCTGGCAAGAATTACAAACCGGTTCTATGTCAGCCAGTTGGTATTGGGTTTTTCAATCAGAATCAAGAAAACTGTGTAAGGTGTAATAACAATGATTGTTGAGCATTTTCTGTTGAAATCCGATTTTGTAGTAGTGCAGAGATGTCTGAACAAGTTGCAGTATGTTTTTCTTGTCGCATACATTGCTATTTTGCTGCATTTTTGTATTGAAGAAAACACTAATGGTTTCCAGGAATGTCCCAAAGTGATGACACAAGTTGCTGCACCATTATGTTGTATTTGACTGTACCACAGTTGCAATTCACACCTGCAAAACCAACAGAGGACAAAGACTTTGATAGCATTCACTGTCCTTCTACTAGTACATCCTTGGTTGCAGGTATGAAGACAGACACTGAGCAAGTTGTAGTTTTCTGTGATGGAGGATTATTTTTTCTTATTATTTCTCACACGGCTGGTGCTTGTAGACCCCTGATGAATTCCATTAACCCTGCTTATGTCAGGCCTAATAACATGCCACCCCGCTAAGTAGAACAGGATTGACTGGTGGGGGGTGGGGGTGGTGTGAGGTATGATGAAAGCTCAAATCATTTACTTTAAAAACCTGAGGAATAAAAATAAAATAAATAAATAAATCTTGTGGCTAACATGAGTGAACACAGTGGATTCATGTTTGAGCTTTGTGTGTGTGTGTGTGTGTGTGTGTGTGTAAAATTGCATTGTGTGGTGATATTGCCGCATTGATTGCTGCTGCGGTGGAGCTAGGCTTTGTGAGGTGCTGTGCTGCGCTGTGCTGTGTTTGCCGTTCATTAGCCGGCAGTGAGGAGATGTCAGGGCGCATTCATGGTGCGCCAGGCACATGATGGCAGCATCAAATCGATTCTGTCACCTCGAAGTTTGAAGATGGAAGAGTAACATGTTGGAAATGGTCTCCCTCTCTGCCTGCACGCCTGCTCAGACGCTTAGCAGGGTGACGGCGGCCGTACATAGGGCCGTTGGACAAACTATGTTAAAAATTGGGTCTTTCAGTGAGGACGTTTACACATTCAGGTCTGATACTCTGCTTCACAGGAAGCTGCACAACCACAGCAACATGCAACATCAAGCCTGATGCATTCTTTGAGGCAGTGCTACGTAACCTGAGGGTCAGGGTCCCACTAAGGGACACAAGGTAAATCTCAGGGGTCTGGGGTAAATTTACCTTACCTTAGCTAACATTTGTTAACCTTACCGTACTTTTGTTTAATGGAATAATTCACAGCTCACAAACAAAAATGACGTGTAACAATGACTTACAAGGACCCATCAACTGCTTTCAAAGGGACAAAGTCAAGAAGTTTGGGAACTACTTTACTTGTACTGCTATTAATTCTATGCATTACAACTATGCACTCCTGTGAACCGTTAATATGTATTGATGAGTCTTGCTAGCTGCAGCTAATAATTATTATTGTCACTATCTATTGAATCAATCATGTTGTCCACTGTTTCCATTGAAAAAAAAGAAAGTTTTAAAAAAATATCAAAATCACATTATCCATTGTTCCCAAAACCAAAAGAATGTCATGCTCTGTGACCTGAAACAGAGTAAAGCAGCAAATCATCACAGTGGAAGCAGATAAAAATGTTGACTAAACAATAAGCTACTCTTAAAATAGTTTTT
The DNA here is from genome assembly GCA_900312555.1 of Lamprogrammus exutus. Classification (NCBI taxonomy): domain Eukaryota; kingdom Metazoa; phylum Chordata; class Actinopteri; order Ophidiiformes; family Ophidiidae; genus Lamprogrammus; species Lamprogrammus exutus. Next base: position 13,420 of record OMOW01033767.1, read on the forward strand.
GATTAAGTTCCATCTGCTATTTTGATGGCTACAATATTTTGCTGTTGCTACAGCAACATTAATCACATCACCAAATTCAACAAAATGTAAGAAAACAGAACAACTGTCAATCAAACCATCAGATAAATAAACAACATAGGTGATAAAATGTTTAGTCTCTAGTTGTCCAGCATCAAATTTAGACTGGGCGGGGAAAAAAACCCAACAATGTAAAAAGTGAAGAAAATGTCAAGCTGAGACTCGATTTGTTAATTTGATGACACATTTACCAGAACAAACTAAAAAATAAGAATGAGAATTTTTCCGCTATCATTTATTAACAAGATACATTTGAGAAGGAAATCTGATAGTATTTTTTTATTTTCCAACTAATTCACAGATCCACAGTTTTCTTCATATGACATGCCCGTTTTTAGTAAGATACAGGGGGACCAAATTACTTTAAAGTCTAACAGAACACTCCCAAAAAGCCATTTGATATCTATTTTATACATGTATACTGTTTTATACATATGTTTTCTGTCCTTACTACACCTCCATTTGTACCTTTTGTTATTGTGAATGTTATTCAATCATTTTAAGGTCATGAATAATTCTTCCCTCGAATCCTTGTCTCTCCCTGCACATGTTATTGTTTGTATCTTAATGTTCCTCTGGATGATTTCAACTTATGCAAATGGAATTAACTAAAATAAAAATGTCTGTCTTGTTTGTAATTAACAATGCAAAATTAAAAATGCCATATTTTTGTTATAGTTCTCAGTTGTAAATAATAATTTCTTAACTGATGCCTGTTTGATTTTGGTCATGAATTCATTGTTAATCATAAGACAAATGAGTTAAACCAATGTTCACTTAAATCAGACAGAAAACATTTTCGTGTATTTCTGCTTTAGCTTCTCTCTGCTTATTATGTGTTCCATTACTGCCAATCACACACTCATGTGTGACACTTATGTGTCTCTTTGTTTTGGTTGTGAATGACAGCATAATTATTAAAACAGATTTGATCTACAGAGCAGTGCTCCAGTTTTTTCTCCTTATCATCACACGTTTAGAACATGGAAAATTCATGAAGATGTATTCTCAGACTTCATATCTGAAAGATTGAATTCAATCTGGATCTGCGACATCAATACTAACTCAGCAGCTTGTTCAACCCTGCACATCAGCCGACATAGGCTAACATTAGCTCCCAGTTTATGACATAACAAGCACAGCAGAGAGCACATCACCAGCAGAACTATTTGAACCGGCCACCTTCATATCCACACTTTCCCCTATTTCTGAAAAAACAGTCTTAATAAAAACATTTAGCAAACAATTTAGCCCAGATCCAGACAAAAAGACTTAGAGTAATGATGGGCCTTGGTAGAGTTATGAGCTCACCGATTGAACTATAGTTAATAAAAATCATTTTAAAATTATGGTTGTCTGTCAATCAGGTTTTTGTTTGCAACAAGTTAAAATTTGCATAAAGCAGCTAGATGAAAAAAACATTTCTTTGATAAACCCACCGCAAATAATTGCAGGGGATGTTGAATTTTGCATCAAAGCAATTCAGCAACCTTGTGACTTATTAACTAACACTGAGGATGTAAATGAGCACAGTTCAAGTAATGTAAAGTGTCACTAATAAGTATCTTTAAAAATGGCAATTCACATGTGCGGAAGGCAGCAGAAAGCACAAGTGCCTCTTCACAGTTTGTCCGCTTGACCATGGAAATATTAGTTACTATAAATATTCATCCAGACAGATGAACAAAAAAGTCTGCAGCTCAAGACTGCATGGAATTAAGAAAGATCAATCTGAGAGATTGTATTCTGATGTTTACACACAGAATCTGACAAGATCACCAGTGTGCCGATTAAAAATCAATATGTAAAAAATGTATGGATGAATGCACCCACATGATGCAGGATTGTGGTGAACTGCAAAGTACTTGCAAACTAATGAATGGTTTGAGAGGGGAGGGTAAAAAAAGATGTGTGAAAACTATATTATCTAATTTAATGCAATACCGCTGCTGACGTGTCATTAACTGATCTCTCTCTGCCTTCCTCTCTTTCTGTCTGATCAAATTGTTTTCAGTGAGCACCACACAGTTTACACCTGTTTCTCCTAGGTGCTCAAAACAGGCACAGTCGCCTCTCCCGCAATGAGAAATCAGTTCTATCGCGTATTCCCTCCTCCCATATTTTTGGAGGCATACCCAAAATACATAATGCATCAATCCAAACGCAACGTTTTTGGTGGGGCTGCTTTTCTATCATTTAACAGTCCTTGACTGTCCTTAAATAAAATATGCAGAAGTTAATCACATACTCTGACACAGACAACCACTAAGATTTTATTAAACTATCTCACAGTGTGACATGTAATGAACTCACAAGATAGCTGTTGACTCAGTGTGCAGGAGGTGGTAAGAGGGTAATCTTAGTCTTTCCTCTCTAAAGAAACTCTCTAAAGTACATTTGTCTGCTCCTAACATTGACTCTCATCACTAATGTGCAGAGATGGGAAGTAACAAAGTTACCATCTCTGTACATTAGTGCAGTGTACTTCAGTAGAAATTTTGTGTATCTGTACTTTTCTGAGTAGTTATTTTTCTGACAACTTTTTACTTTTACTGAGTACATTTTTAACACAAGTATCTGTACTTTCTACTCCGTACATTTTCAAAATAGGTTCGATACTTTTGATCTTAGGCTACAACAAGTTTTTGGAAGAAATAAGATAAGAGCTCAGTCAGCTTATAAATTCATTTCAGCGATTCAGCGCAACGTATTTAGATCAGGTGATTATTGCGTAAATGCACGTAAAAGGTGGTTGGTTGCTGCTCAAACCATGGATGTATTAAGAGACATGGCCGAACACGACACCCGCCAGTACAGCGTGAAAATGGATGAAGC
>OMOW01033787.1:5069-18246 GCA_900312555.1 Lamprogrammus exutus
AAAAAGAAATAAACAGGAAAATAAAACTTTGTCAAAATGAAAATCACATATGCAACATTGTCTAAAAATCAACTATGTGAAGAACAAGCCTTTTCCAAGAGTAAAAAAAGTGACACACTACTTATATTGCTAGATGAGTTTTCAGGACAAAACATTCAGACATTCAGCAAATAACTTTCCATATGTCAACTGTTTGGCAGCATCATGACCTTTCTCAGTGTAACGACTAGTCCAGTGAAAGACTTTAAATCCAAAAAAATAGAACATTTACAAGAATATTGCATTTGTTTAATAGTGTTCATCCCATACCACTGAGCTACCAATCTAGACAACAGCAGGTCTTCAGTATTTAATGCATTTTATAAAATTAAATGTCTATTGGTTGTTCTGTAGCAGGAATATGCTGGTGAAACATTCACGTTCAGTAAAGCTGAAAGACACAGCGGCCACCAGAACTAAATACCTAAACGACTTCTGTTCTGAAACTTCCAGATGCGTCTCTGACCATATCAGTCCAGACACACCATGATTCCAATGCTCAAGGTAAATTAGATTAGCCTGGAATCTACAACGGCTCACTTACTATGGGATTACTACTACTACTGTGCTCTGAAATAGGGACACGCACCAGCACCAAGTGTGAATCCAACTGCAGTCACACTGGATTCAAAGACAGATGAATGGATGGATACATTTGTAGAGTTGGCCGTCTCAGCAGCTGCTGTCCTTTTTGTCCGTGCTCTCCTCCTCAGGCACCTGGTGCACCAGCTGGGCATTGGAATCCTGGATTATGCCGCTGTGTGAGAGGCTTAAAGCTGGATGCTGCTGTCCGATGGGAACCTGCCGGGCCTCTGACAGGTCACTCTTGGGAGTCATCCTAAAGCAACCAGCACACATTAGAGATTAGTGGTGCTCATTACATGCACGTACATTGCATCACAAGGAATCATTATTTTCAGCTGTGCTTGTGATTGAGTTGTAGGAGATGATTTAACCATTGCTACCACTGTGCGCGTCTTCCAGCTTAATTACTGACAATATCATCAGGTGTTTGGGCATATGACACAGATAACAGAGTCAGCCAAAAGGTGTGTGCTCTTGACTCCAGGCTTACTAAGAGGCCACATCAGGTGTCTGCAGCCACGGTAAACAACTCCATTTATAGAAAAACTGCAAACTAAAAAATAACTTACAGGCTCCTGCGTTGTTCAACATGTGTTTCTGCATCTAGAGAGCCTCTTCAAAGTGTTTTTGTTAGTGTGCAGACAGTGAGATAACTAAATAGAGCTGACATGCATCAGAAACATGAATATGCCACCAAGCAAAATACTGGAAGTAGCAAACATGCTGTCTCTGAGCTTTCACTAAAGATAAAGGTAGAAAGGTAAAATTCCAACAAAACAATTCCAACATCTTCCCCACTTACCTCCCATCAGGAACTCTGTGTAAGCTCTCCGAACGGCTGCTGACCTTACTGGAGCTTCCTGCTTTGCCTGGTCTCTCTACGCCATCCCTCTCCCTCTCCCTTTCCCTCTCTCCCCTTCTGGAGCTACGAGTGGAGGCGGCCCGGTCCAGGTGCTCCCGGGCTGAGGTCTCAGAATGTGACCCTTGCACATGGTGATCATGATTGCCCAGCGCAGAGGTTCCTTGCTTGATGTTGACAGTGGAGGCATTGGTGGGGACGGCGCCAGTGCTCGTGCCCATAGACTTGGAGATGACTTTGAGCTTGTGGGAGCTCGACTTGTAATGCTTCTTTTTGTGCTGCACACGGCTGTTGTGCTTGAGGAAGAACTCGCAGGACTCCTGCAGCACCCGGCGGCTCTCACTGATGGGACTGTGGGTCAGACAACATGACAGCGATGAGGTTTTCTTTAAGTGCTGATGTTTCAAAACCAAACTAGATCTGATGATCACATCATTATCACATATTATCCAATCATACATCTACAAATATGCATATGATACAGTATAGTTTGTTGAATTATACTGTGTAACTAAAACAAATCACAATGCAAATCTACAGGAGGTTCACAAATAATGCAAAATTTTGATTGGATTTAATCAAAATCTGCCAACATGCTTATTTTTATTAATGTAACAATCATGCTTTAAATTGAGTTTTAGTATAAGCTTAATCGACATTATTGATTACCCCATTTCGACTTCATCAATGACTATGTGAAGGAAGGACACAGACAGTATTGTGTGGTATTGATGGGTGTGATCTTACTCTCTCTTGCGGGTCCTGTTGAAGAAGTAGGCCCACTCTGAGCAGGTTTTTTTGCTGCTGACCCAGAACACTGCAGATATCCCAACCACCAGAGTCATCAAGTATTTCACCAGGAACAGGGAAAGGTCAGGACGCTCATGTTCGGCCGTCTGAAACAAAGAAACAAATGTATTTTAAGAAATCATAGTATTCTGTGTCTTGAAAGCGTCTGTCCTCATGTTGAATGAAAATTCACAGTCAAACACGAGTTTAAATACTGTACATGTTAAAACTTCTGCCCCCAGTTTTTCTGAGCATCAAATAAACACCACAATCAGACTGAAATCAGTATAAACTGACATTGGTGTACTCTGAGTAACAGAGCTAGATTATAGTATGTGAATATCTTACTCTGATGTTGTTTAAGTCATGTTATATTACAACACACATTTCATTTTGCAATTGCTGTTTTCAAGCACCAAATACTAACCTACTACCCTTTCATGTGGTGTTTACATTACACTCCACTCATTTATACAGGTCACTCCTGTCGTCATAGTTAAACACAAGGGTGCATGAGCAACAGCTACCTTGTATGAGCAGGGAATGCTGTACTCCTGACAGCGGTCATTGATCCAGGTATTCTCCCAGGTGCCGCGCTGGATCTGCTCGTAGGTGTAGCAGGCCAAAAGAGTGACCAGTGGTACCAGGTAGAGGCAGCTGAACACGCCGATGCGGATCATGAACTTCTTCAGCTTCTCCTGGTTCCGCTCATCATGCTGGATGACCTGCCGCACGTGGTTGAGAGACACGATGCCGGCCAGGAGGAATGAGAGGCCGACTATGACCCCCACACAGAGCGGAGCTAGAACAAAGTAGCGCAGGGCGTCCAGGTCGTAAAGCCCGACGAAACAAACCCCGCTGATGTTGTCCCCTTCAACCTTGTTCAGGGCCAACAACATGACAGTTAATGCCCCGGGGATCCCCCAGGCAGCGGAGTGAAACCACACCTGCAGTCAGGAGGATAAAAGGAATATTGTCATCAGTGCACACACTGACTTCTAACAGCCTGCATTTGCCCTTTTTGTTTTTATATTCTATATTATTTTGCTTATTTTATTTACCCATTTTTGGAATCGTTTAATGCAAGTCACATTGTGAACACACATTTTAAGCATTTGGATGTGATCTCTGTGATCTTCTTCATCCAAGTCTTTGTCGTCACTATCCACAGAGGCACAAATACCATAAGAAATATCATAACAAATGAAAAGAAACGTACCGCTTTCTTCTCAATGGCCTCACAGCTCCACTTGGGGCCTGCAGCCAAGAACCACGTGATGGTGAGTATGACCCACCAGACGATGCCGGCAGTGGAGAAGAAGTAGAGGAGCATAAAGAGCAGAGTGCAGCCTTTACTCTGCGATCCGAGGACCACTGTATCCACACCGGCTGGATGGGAGGCCTTGATACAGGCCGCATTGTTCCCCAGCAGGAAACCGATAAAGTAGATGAGCGAAACAAAGCTGTAGCAGACGGCGTAAAAGATTATGGGACGCTCGGGGTAGCGGAAACGTTTGACATCGATGAGAAACGTGAGGAAGGTGAAGAGCGTGGCACCCAAGCAGATGATGGAGCACACACCAATGAAGCTCTTGGCAAACTCGATATCGTGGGGTTTGAAGTACATGTTGGAGCAAGGTGGAGCACAGTCCTGCGCACCCAGGAACGATGAGCCGTGGCCGGGCTTGGTCTTCAGTTGTAGTGGGCACCAGAAGCCCAGGTCTCTCTTGGGTGATGAGGAGTAGGTCATTGTGGTGGTTGCAGAAAGCTCTGAATCAGGAGCAGAGTTACATGGGTCCAATCTGCAGAATAGAAAAAAAATATTAACTCAAATTCATTCTTCAGTATCTATAAAAAGACATGAACCAATGCGATCATTTGTTTGTTTTTTGTGTTTCATTAGACCAAGAGTCTGTTGGGTTTCATGTCAACAAGCAAATAGAGACTACTTAGAAACTAAACTGATTCTAATTAAAACCTGCAGACTTTAAGAGGATTTCTAGACATATACTGGTATTTGCTCCATCTTACCAGTGTTATCAATCCTCCAACCAAAAAAGTAGTTCTGCCATTTACAGATTTTTAGGTCACCACTAGAATCGAAGTTGTTTGGGGGAACGTATCCACTTGCATTCATTTTGGAGCAGTGCACTCCCGATGACGAGCATTCTCACGCAAGGGAGGGAAACTTGGGGGATCAATTACACTGCCCACAATTGTACAGTCAGCATCCACTGGTCAACCTCATATGAATTGCCTGAAATTAAAGTTTTCTTACTTGTCACACTGTAGCTCAGGAGGCCATTTGATTTCAAAGGCTTTGATGTCCTTCTCACAGTCTGACAGAACGGCCACACAATGCTCTCGGCATGGACGGATCACCTTCGTCTCTTCAGTGCATGATGGGAAAAAGGCCAGGCACAGGAAGTGGAGGACACCTGGGGAGCAGTGCAGGTTTGCCAGGGGCATGAAAGGCTGTGGATGGAGATTGAAACGACAACGTATTAAAATCATTACGAGGGACATGCTCGAGATCCCTGCTTGAGATAAGGGGCAACATATGCAATTATGTTTTTGTCTTTTCCAACGCAATAAACAGACCACATATTTGATTTCTCAGCACACATGTGCAGGTTGAAAAAGACAGACTCTCTGCAATAATATGCAAACTGACTGCTGCTGAGCTACAGTATGCAACGGTGCGGCACAAAGGGTCCCATTCACTGCCCGGGGACCATAATCTTCCGTTTCAACAGACTGGTTGAGAACTGGGGGAATGAGGTGGGATGTGTGGCACATGCGGCAAGAGAAACAAGAGAAACCAAAGGGGGTGCAGCAGGAAATGACTGCATGCACGTTTGGGAACATACGACGACAGGCCAGGAAGGCCAGAATGAAGAGAGTTGCTGATAGGTGAGGCTACTGAGTAGCCAGTGTAATAGTGTGTGTATCGCATGAGTATTATAAAGAATTGATTTTGATTAATCAGCGGTACAAACAACATGCGATTACAGCTCATTAGATTTGATTTTTAATAATTACGCAGAATGCTACGATTCACCTGCTTTGTTGAACATGGAGAAATAAAATAAAAAATAGAAACTCTGAGAGATGCAACACCTGCACCACTGCTTTGATAGTAGCACACAAGTTTGAATACATATCATCAAGAATAGTCATATGCAACTGTCTAATGCAATGTATACCTGTATTTCCTACCTTTTCTATAATCTGTGCCTTCAGTACGTTCCCCATGCATTAGCATGAGGCTAAACCTTTGACCTTTCCCTGTGACTGATATGAAAACAAATTAATTGCAAAGGTCCTGAGCCTAATCCCTACCAACCTGCTACGTTTGAACTTAATCCAATACAAATGGTTTGAGTTATTGTTGTGACAAACAGACAAACAAACGGCAGTGATTGCAATACACCTCCCCACTACTGCGAAGCACGATTTAATAAACACATATCAACCTCTGGCACTGCATCAGCCCCTAAATTGTAACAAATGTGCACTGCCCAGTCTGTCCATACAGATGTTTTAGAGCATTTGGGGACTCTTGCTTTGAACTGGATGAGACATTATATGACGGCGGTCAGACTGACTGCTGTTGATCTTTACTGCTAATATTTGTGTAAAAAAACGCACACACACACACACACAGTGCAAATTGAACAAGTCCACTATTCAATGTTTTCTCTCCCCTTTTTCCTGAACTCCTGTCTGGCTGTGGGCCCACATCACTGGTGCCTGGGCTTGCCCCCTCTGACAGTAAGAGTCCTTGTTTCTCCCTTGTGGAGGTCTGAGACTCCTTCTCAATGAGCTCTTCTTGCTCAACAATCTGACCTCTATTTGCTTTATGGCAGAGTTACAGTAAAAACTGCCCTCAGTAGTAGCAGTCAAGCTAACAAATTTTTAGAGGCAAAATCCTCTGCAGAGTTTTAGACCAAAGTACTTCAATGATTAAATGATTTGAAAACATGGCTACAAGCTCACATTTGCTCTAACTTTTAAGACTCTCAATGGTTCTCTGAATAAGTCAATAACTGTTCCCATTCTCTTTGTAGTCAAGCACTTAACATGTTATTTCAAAAGCTGGCAAACACTGCTGGAATCCGGGAAGAAGGACAGAAAACGGTTAGCGCTCTACCGGAAAATCCTACTGATAGTACGCTCTGAGCCCACAACAAAGCAAAAGAATGCTTGATTACAGCGTTGAGGCGTTGTGATAAATCATCGCATGCTTTCAAAGAGAGCTATGTGTAGTATGTAATGTTGAATGTAGGCCAGTAAGTGTAAACCTGTCACCTGGGAGACGAGCCCGTGCAGGGAAGACTGTGTACAGGGGAAAACGAGTGAGTGATTAACAGAGAGAGAGAAACTCATTGTGGTATGCAGGATAGGCTTTGTGTGAGGTTGGGCGTGTCCCTCCCCTTCCTCCAGAAATCAAAGGCCCCACACAACAAAGTCACCAAGTTCCCCGTGGCAAAGGCTGCTATGAAATAAGAAGCCTATACCTTTGCCAGATGCCACACAAAAGACTCCTTCAGCACATCACTGTTCATCCCGAACACCGTCACACCAAATGTGTGTAACCCAAACCGTGGCCTTGAGGAATGCAAGGGCACTACAGGAGCTACAAGAGAAACTGGGTTCCCTGCTGAAGAGAGAAGCAAAACAACATTTTGTCTAAATAGGCCTTTATGTGTTTGCAATAAATACTCCCCAAACCATGGATTTTACAAGAAATGGCTTCATCATTTCGATGACAGTACACAAAAGAGACAGCTCGCACTACTTGGTCACACATCTCATTGGATGCATAAGGCACTAATAAGTCTCTCCTCAAACAATTCATTTACAGAGAAATAAATAAATGTCAAATTGCAATTCAACAGAGACTACACTGCCAGCTCTCCAGCTTGAATATATGTCCACCTCCCCTGTTGTAAATAAGAATGTCCTCCTTTCCAAATCAGATTTCCTTATTAGGGAAGGCACTCTTTCTTCCTGCTTGTGATTCAGCTTGATTTCTAGAGGAGTCAGATAGTGCTCAACACAATCAAACACGATTTGTGGACAACTGTTTGCCCAAAGTGTGAAAAGGCACCCATCAAGGCATCTACATGACCAAACTGGGGTTGTTCCTTGTTGTTGCTGAAGCCAATAATAGAATTACTCTGAGCTAAAAATCATTTGCTTTCAAATACAAATTTCTCATTACACGCAGACAGAGAAACCAAAGGGTAAACATTAGAACAAAACGGACATACTGAACTCTAGCATTAACTGATGACAACAGCAGGACTTACCTTCATATTACTCGCTGCAATATCCTGATCGTAGTGCTCCATCATGTTTGGAAAGAAGGTCATGTTGTAGGGCATCTCAAAGCATCGATGCACTTTGATTGGCTCGCAGGTAAACAAGCTGTGGGCCCTGCAGCATCCCACACCCGTCAGCACCAGGCACATCCACAGTGGTCCTGGCATCAGCATTGTGTTGGCTGGTTGGGAGTGTGTGTTTTATACTAGGAAGAGTTTCTTGGAGGCTCAGTGTGAGGATATCTTAGCCCAAATGCTGGATTCCCCTGGCTCACACTTTCATCCACATTCCACTTCTCCTGGGGTCATCTCAGTGGAGACGGTGGGTGCAGTAGCAGGTAAAACATTCTCATCAGCCCCCTGTTTGCTCACCATGTGCCTCTGAATCACAGGTAGGAATCCCACATCCCTAAGAATAATGCAATTAGACTTAGTTGGGTTCATACATCTGTCAGCAGAAGGTATAGCTACAATGTCTGCACAGCATGTTACACAGATATCAAGACTATGAAGCAGAGACAATCCCGATCATCAAAATAGTGTTTCACACATTTTCCCATTCTGCTAACATATAGAAGGTGGAATTAAACTCTCATTTTACTAAAGGTCCCTTAAGGTCCCAAGACACCAGAATGAAAGGCACTTCTTTGATACAGAGCAGTCAGAAAGAATTCAGGGATCAAAATCCAGTTGATCCCCATGCAGACTTTAAGTGCATGTATTGACACAGGGTGGAGAGAACTAAGCATCTGGGTAGATTAAGTAGAATATGTCTTGGCTTGTTGAAGCACCATGAACTTCACATGAAAGAATTAAGAGTTTCACACCCCAGCAAGTAACGCTCATATACACATGTCTGAAAGGAGAATATACAACTTACACAGTCAGTTTGAAGAAAAACTATAAGGAGATTTGTAAGGTTTAATCGTGCTACTTTCATTTCCCCAGGGGCTGGAAATTAATCTGGGTAACTATGAATCCTGTAAATGCGATCTGTACATTTGCTGTTGTCAACCCAGCAAAAACATTTGAAAGTGGTTGCCCGTTATCAGACAGACCATATTAACAATAGATATATTTGCAAATAATATAAACGTAAGGATGGTTATATGAAGAAATGGCCTTGGAAATAGAAAAGAGCCATAGATTGTTGACTTTTCTTCTCTTCTCAATGCCAAATTACGTGCTCACAGGTGACAGTGGTACCTTTAAATTTAACACTATATCACGATTGATATGTAAAGATACAAAGGTTAAAAACAACAACAATTTAAATAGAGATAGACAACTTTAATGATCCCCAATGGTGGATAATGAATTGCTACCAACACAAGACAGGTACTACGTACAATACAGCTCATAAAAACGCACACTAACATAACAGTATATACACCAACAAGAATAAACACTAAAACAACATTACACCGTGTCTACAAAGAAGAGGAAGAATATTAGCATAGAAATTATAGCTTCTATTATCAAATAACACAGAGAGACAAAAGTTGACAAGGGAAACTATACTGGCATCGCCAGCAGTAGCGCAACAAGCTGATATATATGAGAATAACAATGCTGATAACATGTTTACCACAAACTTTAGGAATGCCAGTTTGCTGGCTACTGTGTGAACACTGTAGCTACTTAGCTGTAAGAAACTGGAAATATATCTGTCAATTTACCGAGGGCTGCACCGTCGTTTCACCGCAAGTCAGACACCAGCTGCGGCGAGAGTGTACAGTAAACATCCCTGCCTCGGTCTCTGGCACGGGACGGGGGCCCGAATCAAATTCGGCGCAAGAAAGTTAAAAACTACGTGGAAATTGTAAACACGAACACTTACCCCCGGCTGTACAGGAGTTCACTTAACAGCTGACAACAGAAAGCTTTCAGAGGAATTCTTCGGGGAATATGGTAGCGTGTTTCCTGCAGTAAACTCCTCTACATTGTCGCTGTCTTTTCTTTCTGGCTCTGACTGCTGCTGCATTCAGGTACTTTGGCCAATGTCGGGACATTAGTGGACGCATTTGGACAGTCCGTGTTTATACGTATAACATTAAAATAACAGAAAATATGTATGGACTATCGATAAGAAAAACTGATTTTAGATTTTTTTTTAAATCACTCTCACAATTCTCTACATAAAAATGAGACATGTATGTCACTGATTTGCCAAAGCTGATGTTTGATATATTTGAGAGTTCATATCTAAAATGGAAGAAAAAGAAACTTAAGTGAACGCAGCAGTGCGCTTTGTACATCCCAACTTTAAATCTTAATTTGCAAAATAAGAAGTTCTATTTTTAAACTGTCACACTCGATCGATCAAAAGCACTGAATGCATCGACTAATCTCTGCTGAAGTTCGGGATTTACGGGAGCAATTGAAAGTAGCATTTGTAAATCGGGAATGGAATCATCCCAGCCATATTAAAGAGTCCATATCCTGAATTTAAATTGTTTTTTAAAATGCTGGAAGGAGAACACCGTCATACCGCGCTTACAGTGCATTTTCGTTTAATTCAGCTGGGCTTGTGAAGCAATTGTGTTTCACATCCATATCAACAGGAAGCGCTGTCGGCTGTTTCAGTGTGTTGGGGGAAAGTGCTGTCTGGTGTAGTTACCCTCAAACCCGCTAGATGGTAGTCACAGACTTGATCAGAAGTCAATTACAGGAACAGACAGTCATTGGTGAAATATAAAAGTATGCACAGGACAATAAACAGACCATACAATACTCCCATTTGATCAATGTTCTGTTGAACAATTGGTAGTAAATAAAAATCTTTATTGTACTAAAATTATTTTTTAGGGTGAAAACAAAAAACAAAAGCGTCCCTTACATGGTGACTCAACACACAATAAAGGCCCAAACATTCGTTTTTCCTATAATTAGTCATCACTAGGCCGAAGATTATTCTTCATTTTGTTCTGGAGTCCTTGGAACCTTTCTTATGACATCTTGCCCGACTCCTCATCACTTCAGTTCTTCATCTACCAATTGGGGGGCGCTGTATACTTTATGTGTCCATATTCATGTGACCGCTATGTAGAAGGCGGGGTTACAATGTAATAATTTAGGTGCTACAGAGTAACCAATAAAGTGTCCGTGATAACTGATCGTATAGGCTCGGTGTTGCGCCCTTCTTTCATTTTCCCGCGGATGTTTAGGAGATTAAGCTCGGACATCCAATGACATTTTTACCGGAGGCGCCGCCGAGGTGCACGGGACCGACTCACAACACATTCATATGAGGTGCGTAAGCTTGTGGTACATTAAGAGAGAGCTAAATAAATCCCTGCAAAGCAATAACACATTTTCATCGCAGTTTGATGTCGAATTACGGGGTGCGCTCTGTGATGGAAGCAACAGGGTTTATTTTGTTGGTCATTCTTCGTCCTCTTAGTTTGTGGACCGAGGCGCTGGCCTGTTGCTAGGAGACCCTTTGACAGCTGGGAGCTTTTAAAAAGTGACAGTTAATGCACGAATGGTGTCTGCTTATCGGGCAACCCAAGCCCTCCTCCTCCTCCAACTCACCTCCCTGCGCGCTATTCGTGCGTAAATCCTAATTGTCTCTTGTGCGTAAAAAAAACAACAGCCATCGCTTGTTTGCTTCAAGGGATTACAGTATTTTGCAGGGAACAATGGCCAGCTTGTTGTGATTATCGGACTACAAATATAGCCACCTTATATTTTTAAAGCAATGTAAGGAAAAAAATGTAAGGAATGAAGAACATCCTTATTTTATTAACATTATCAGAACCATTAAACTGCTCATGGTGTATGGAGACCAAGGGACTAATGGCTAAAGAAATATTGTTGTAAGGGCAGTCAGATATAGAGGTAACCAAATTTCATTTTAGAGGGAATATTAGGTCTGATTTGTACCCTGCCTGGGTTTAGACATATACTTATCATCACATTTAAACTCCTTAAGGTTAAATTAAAACAAGTGGCATGTGTTGTTGTTGGAGTGAGGACCACAGGGACAGCTTCATCTCTCTCTCATCAGTCAGCAGCAGTTGCCTGCAGCCATGCATATGAAGGTCACTCATGAATGGATCGATAACTAGATCTCACTGAGGACTGCACACTCAATAGCAGGTGATAGTATATTCAGGGGTGCCCACACTTATCCATGCATACATAAACCTTAATCTGTAATACAACCATCAGCGAAGACCCTTGGATGACTTACTGTATAGTGAGTAGTGTTTTCAATCTGTATCCAGAGCAGCTGTGGTTTCAGAGTGCATCATCACTGACCTCTGTTTCACTCTTGTGCTGCTGGGTATTAGTACACAGTATATTGTGGGATATCACATTCAGGTGTGTAGCACATTATGTCAAGGTTGTAGCTACACCAGAAGGACTTGGTGTAATTTGGACTCCCACCTTGTTTTGAGAATTGCTGAGGTTGTTTATCTCTTCTGCTGGAAGAAACTGCCTGTGGCATCCACAGTGTGAGCTGGAGTTGAAAAAGGTTTGAGGGAACAACTACTGGAAGGTGGGAATGTTAAAGCTGACACCAGCGTGGCTAAGACAAGGGTTGCATCCTTTCACATGTCACCAAGGAGGAATGCCATGCTGAGGCTGACTAAAGCTGACATGCTGTTCTGTCCTATCAGGCTGATGCATGTGCCAAGTGAGGAGACCACAGTCCTCAGGAGCCTTATAGCACCACCCCTTCACCTCTATCTCCACCTCCTCTGTTCTTTCAATGGGCATGCCTTCTGAACCTAGCCTCAGGTAGGTGGCCCGGTCAGTCCATGCATACATATTTACAGTACGTGCTGACAGTTCATGGTGTAGAGAGGAAATCTAGTTAAGTAGACAACTAGAGCCAGACCAATACTGGATTATTGAGTGATACCAATATCAATATTGAATATTCCAAAATATACAGTCATGATATAGATCAGCAAATTGATGTGGATTCTTTTCTCTCCTCAATTTGGAATGTCCAAACCTACCTTGTTTGCTTCGGGAGGGTATAGACCCCATATTCAGCCAACAGGTCTCTCAGGTCCTCTGATCAGGGTCTTTTTGCCATCCCTCAGACTAAGTTTAAGATGATATTCACTGTTGTGGCCCCCAGGCTTTGGAGTAAGCCTCCCCCTGGACATTAATTCAGCCAGCTGTGTGGACTCTTTTAAACAGCATTGCAAAACTTATTTCTACAGACAAGCTTTTTATTGATGTTTTGTTTTTCCTTACCTCACTAAATGAACAACCCAAGTAGGTACTGGGAATCAAACCCCACGTGGCACTTGGTGATGGGTGAAAGTTTTGCCTTGACATCACCAATATTGGTTATTTAAATTAACACATAGGATAAGCATTTTTGGCAAGGATCCTTCATGTTTTGCAATTGAATGCCCTGCATATCTATCACAGGCATATCAGATTTCTTCTCGGGCTGTGTGGGTACATATATTCTGTGCAAAGCAGACTCGATAGGTTTGTTGCATCTGTCATGGTACAGTTTGTACAGTAGGGTGTATATTAGGGCATTATCAGTACAGGAAGTTTGGTGACCTTAGCAATTCTCAACGTAGTTCCAAACAAGAACTGTTAACAC
>OMOW01033810.1:3671-15862 GCA_900312555.1 Lamprogrammus exutus
CCTACACGACGCTCTTCCGATCTATCTTATAATGATTTTAATTCCTCCTAGTTGTCGATTTCCTTTTTTAATGACTTTATTCTTGGACTCTGTCTGTCTCTGTCTCACCTTCCTTGTCCATGTCTCTCAGCCCTTGCAGTAGAGGAGCGAGCCCGACAACTGCAGATGAAAGTACATTCCTACCGGCCTTCAGCCTCTCATGACCCTGAGGCGGACCTTAAGACCAAACGGGAGGTCAGCATCCATTTCTGTAGTCATTCTTCAGACACATTCTGAACATTTTGTTTACTGCACACTGTATGCCTGTTACTTCAGCTTTAAGGCCCTAGTGTACTTGATGCAAAGTCAAAGTTTCAGGCCAGCAAGATGTGGTGATTCAAGGTATTTGGGTGTTCTTATTGTGCAGGGCCCAATGAGAACTTTAGTTATTCATTTTTTTCTACGTCTGATACCTCCTTCTGGCAGTAATCGGTCCAAATATCACATGGTTGGAGCTCAACTTTGCTTTTGGTTCACTTCTTCCTCTGCTGTTGGAGCAACACATTGCTAGCGTTCTTGTACAAGTATTGTTCTCAAAACATGAACACATTTTAGGGTAGAGCGACTGAGCTCCTCCATGGATTTCTGCACCTTTGTAACAGAAGTTATGAGATTTCAAGAACTCTAAAACGAGCTCAAGTTCTTGGCTAGAAATCTCGAGAAATATTCACAATAAGTTCTCTAAAGCCAAGGCATGAATGAAGGGAAAGAGTGTCTAGCTGGCTCTAACAGATGACTCATGCCCATAAAAAGAACTCCAGTTCTTAAGTGCTACATTGTCTTATGTCTTTTGTTGTGTACTGGGCCCTATTCTTTGTGCCAAGGGGAACTTTTGTCTTTTCTTCTTCTGATGCATTTGTTTCATTGTGTCTTTTGAAGTGTACTGTGGCCTTTATTAACTGTCTGGAAAAGAACAATATCACCATCTCTCTCCTGCTCTCCATCTGTTTGTTTGTACCCGTAGATGTACGCAGAGCAGAGGCGTAGCAGTGACAACATGTCGGCCAGGTCGTCAGACAGTGATATGAGCGACGTGTCGGCTCTCTCCCGTGCCAGCAGTGCCTCCCGCCTCAGTAGCACCAGCTACATGTCTATCCAATCAGAACGACCCAGGGGGCGACTCAGGTCAGTCACTATGTCATCATCGTGTTCTTTTGCAGGGTTACAGGGCTCAATCAGTCCATTCACTCAGAATTTGGGATGATGGACACATTTTCTTTTAATTACAATAATCCACACACAGTCTGGAGCTGAATCATTCATCGTTGTATATTGTTCAGCCTTAGTTCCGTTTTTGAGTTATAGAAATCTGTGCATGCTAATCGCTGTGTGTCTTTCTTTTGTTTTCTCTGCATGCCAACCGCTGCATGTTTTTGTCCCTCTGCATGCCCTGTGTCCTCTATGCACACACACATACACAAAAACACACCGTCCTCAGATCCAAGTCATTAGAGGAGGAGAAGAAGGACAGGAGGATCTCATGGGGGTTGAATGGGACAGAGGAGGAGAGGAGGAGGGCAGTGGGGAAGAGGCGTTTCTCTGAAGAGTTGAAGCGAAGGCGACACACTGTAGCTGGAGACACAGGCGAGTCCAGGTAAAGCTCAGTAGATCCCAAATGGTGAATCCATTGGTAATTGTAGACCATCTTCTCTCCAAAACTGAATCTCTACATTCCCACACATTTAAGGAGCCAGCACACGAGGGAACTTTTAATGGTAGCAATTATTGACGTCTCCCTATTGATCTCCCTAGGGAAGTTATTATCTTTTTGCCTGCCTTTTTGGCTGCCTCTTCCATGGGGAGATCAAAGGTCACAAAGCAGCAACCTTTGAACAGGTAGAAATTTGCTCAAGGACATTTGGCAGCGAGTGACGGCACTCTGATGATGGGCTCAAACCTGAATGTTCTGGTTGAATGATCCACCACACAGCAGCAAATAGAATCGAATGAATAGAATAGAAAAGTCTTTCAATATACATGTAAATATCTGTTTACAAAAAATCTGGGAGGGATTGATTTTATTTTGCACCCAGTGTCTCATTTTGTATCTTGTTGGTTGGCATGGCAGTTAGCTGTCCACATTAAACTGCATCACAAACCGTGACAAACAAAATATTGTTCTGAATATACCTTAAAAATCATTGTAGCTAAACAAATACGAAAACTAGGACATGAAAATAATTTTAAAATGATAAATATCAATAACAGACAGCAGACAATAGATAAAGAACGGAACAGTAATAAAATGATCAAAATAATCAAAAAAATTAATACAGTAACATATATGATATGTTATTATGATCTCCCTGTGTTTTATACACACACTCCCATACACACACAGATGACCAGCTGCAGCTCTCTGACATGGACAAATGACCCTGTCCCAGTGGTCCTCGATGGACCAGCTGGTGATGTAGTGCAGCAAATTAGCTGACCAATGCATTGAGGTTCTTGGAGGAGGAGAGAAAGGAGGCGTTCTTTATGGCCTCGCCACTTATCAATCCAAGCAGAGCTTTATTAAATCACTGCCCCACGGCCTCTGACATAGTTTCTACAGTCAGAAAGAGAGAGACAGAGAGAGAGAGAGAGTTTCTGTGTGAGACATTTGTCAGTATTGCACTGGAAACAAAAATATTCAGGGAGTAAAATGTAATAGTATGTAGTAAAAATACATGCATACCACCACTACTTTTACTAAAAATAATAAGGACAAGGATCCTATTCAATTAACGTTGATCGAGCAAAGAAAAGTGCTTGAAGGCTTTTACGTCCTTTCTATTCTTTACAATTAAAAAAAAAAGATTAACTTGATACCACCATACTTATATTTGACCTACCTTGACTTGTCAGAGGAAGGAAAAACATCTATAAGCAGATGTAAATAATTACATTAATGATGGCTACATTCCATTTAGATGCATCAGTGAGACAGCCTGGCACTGGTGCACCATAATGGAACGCACCATGCTTAATGTTGTTAGTTACACCTGTTTCTGACAAGTCAAATTGCCTGCCGCAAGAGAGGTCTGTTATACATACACGCCACACCTTACTGGCATTATATGAAGGCTTTACATTACAAAATGTGCAACAAGATGCAGGAGAATGAGCCACAATGAGGTAGACAGTGTTTCTGAGGTCAGGAGTGTTTCTGTATTCTTCTTTTGTGACGCCTTGTCCAAACACAGATCGAATTAAAGAACAGCATACTGTTACATACACAGTGACCATCTTGGAGCCAGTGACCATTTTAGAAGCTCCTTAATGTAGCTTATGTGTAATTCATAGGTTCTGACATGCGAGGTCAATTTTTAGAGAGATGGACATGAATTAGTAACCCATTGGTGTATTAAATCTGGCCTCAGGTCAGTTTTTATCCAGAGTTGGATATTAATATCTGTATTCTGGGGACTCTCTCATTACCTACAGGCAACTGTGGTGATAGTCTAAATTATGGAAGTGACTGACAGTGAGGGCCACAATGAACCACGACACTCTCCTTACATCCTCTGTCACAATTACTCCTTGTTTGATATATTTTCTATAGTGTTTAATATGCTGCTACTCATCAGTCTCAAATAAATGACATGTGTTGCTTCATACTTTACTTGCTTGTTTCATCTATGTGTATTTATTATCATTTGCATTTGGATGAAAACCATTACCATAACCTTTAAAAACAAAAACAAGCATACTGGTAGGCTGCACTACTGTTTCCTATGACAATTAAAGGAATCAAGTCCTATTGTTATTATTAGTACTGGTAGTAGTAGTAGTTGTAGTGGTTGTCATAGTATTAAAATTATTATTTGTATTATTAAAGTCTTTTATTTGTCTTTAGGGCAGCACAGTGGGCCAGGGTTTGAATCCCAGTGCCTGCCCTGGTCCTGTGTTCTGTGTGTAGTTTCCATGTTTCCCCCCATGTTTGAGAGGGCTTCCTTTGGGTACTCTAGTTATCCTGATCATCAGTCAGAACTGTCAGATTAAAAGCAAAACTATAAGGATAAGACAAATTTAGTCTGGGTTTGTTCAGCCTTGGTGGAGGTGCAGCATGTGCTCTAATGTGTGCCCTTGTTGTTACAAAATGTTATTTGGATCTGGCCTTGCATCCATACGACTATGATGGCATACATGTGTCAGTTTAGTAATGTGCTGTAGTTCTTGGAGAGTAAAAATGATTAAGAATAAACATGGGCCTTAGTTTAGGCTCTTAGTGTAAGTTAAGCTTAAAAGTGAAACACATACAATTCACAAGGTTTTCACCCAAAAACAATGAAAAAATATGAATAATATATTCATATGTCATATACTTTCACACTCCACATAAATGCAAATCAGTTTGAATTTTGTGACTGGTGTGATAATTCCCCCCCCCCATTTTTTGTAACTCTGTTGTGAATTTCTGTTTGTATGTGGCCCTTGTTTTGTGTGCCTATGTATGTATGTGTGATTGTCACTGCATGTGTCAGATCCCTCCTTGCATGCATCCTGTGCTGTGACTGCCTGGACCTCCTCCATCCTCCAGAGCTGGATTCATCCCTGCCACCCTACCCCTCTGCTGCCCGTCCTTCCCTCACACCCCTACAGGGGTCAGAAGAGAGGCCTCAAACCACCCTTCCCCTGCCTGGTCACTCCCTGGCTCCGCTGGGCCATGGGAATGTGGCAGTTGAGAGCCTGGGGGGAATGGAGGTGATGGGGCACAGGGGCAGCATAGCCGGGCTC
Organism: Lamprogrammus exutus; assembly: GCA_900312555.1. Lineage (NCBI taxonomy): Eukaryota > Metazoa > Chordata > Actinopteri > Ophidiiformes > Ophidiidae > Lamprogrammus > Lamprogrammus exutus. Next base: position 8,433 of record OMOW01033810.1, read on the forward strand.
TCCTGCAGCACTTTGACCCCCTCTGAGAGAATGGACACGCGACAGCTGCTCCGAACCCCTAGGAGGCAGCAGCAAATTCTGAACAGCATCTGCCCACATTTATTAGCTCGTTTCAGAAGAAGAAACTAAGATGCATGAGAGGAGAGAAAATTGTCATATGTGAATGTCAGCTGTGGGCTGTTACATTTTAAAATGTACAGTACTTAAGCAAAAGTGTCAGTGTAAAAAAGTACTTCAGCGAAGAAAATAATGAAGATTGTGAAGAAAATAACTGTCCCTGCCAGACTGTTATGACAGGGAAAATCCAGAGATAATAAATTAATGAAACAGTGAAAATCACTAAACTTGGGGAAACAATGTATTTTTTTGAAATGTCATGCTTTCAGGTGTCTTGGAGGATTCTGTAGTCCTCTAAAACTCTTAAGACAATGTCAAAATGTATTGTTTTATTAAGCTGTCACAATGCCGTTAACAAATCTTGACAATTCCTGAAAATTGACCTTTTCGAAATATGCGATTTTGACCTGAAAACAGCCATATTTCTTTAGCTTTTACAATGCTGAATGTGAACGAATAACTAGAATAACTACTAACTAGGAATTGCATTTTTCAAATAAATGTTCTGGACTACACTAAACTGGAAATCCTCCCAAAAGTGAAAGTAGTCAAGAGAAGTTGTCAGTGCTAAATCTGCAGAACATGACCAAATATACTTCACTTTCCACCTCAGGTGATTGGGTGGGATGTGTCAGCTATCCATCATCATTTCACTGCTTTTGAATCGCAGATGTTCAGTCATTGTTAATTTGGTTCACTTGCTCTGTTATTAAAAATGTTCTCAACCATGGCCAAAAAGTTTGGATTGTCATCATCCACAGTCTCCCCTCCTCTTGTTAACCATGCTGCTTTTTATGTACCACTAAACAGAAGGTACAGTACAATGGACGTTACAGTAAATGTAATAACAATCCATCACCATCATGCTTGGGTCATACTTCACTCATCACCTCATCTCCTCTCTCCAGTCGGCAGATGCGAGCATCAGCAGGCCGCAGCATGTTGAAGAGCTCCAGCGTGAGTGGGGAGATCTACACCCAGGAGCGCACTGACGGCAGCCAATCGGACACGGCGCTAGGCACAGTGGGTAGCGGCAGCAAGAAGAGACGCTCCAGCCTTAGTGCACGGGTGGTGGCCATCGTTGGCAACCGCCGAAGCCGTAGCACATCACAGATCAGTGGCCCCGGTGAGTCGCCACGACAACACAAAAACACCACTGTGCACTAACGGCTGGTGTAACCATTTGGGTACCTGTGATCTGAATTTAGCAGCTCAAGCTTTACTGCTCCCCTCAACACATGATATCGTGTTTTCACTGCAGCATACTGTATATACAATGCACCCTTTGCAATAACGTGGTGTATTTACAGTAGCATGTACTACCTAGCCAGGCTCTGCTGATGATCGTGTAACATTACATAAGGTCCACCTGCACACCAGCATCTACCTGTAGGCTCTGATTCTAAATTCCTCTAGGTGGGATTTGATCATCATCCTTCCTGAGTCTCTGCTATGTTGTGCTTGGTGTATGGGAACATACACCAACCTCAAGTTTGGAGGTCAGATCCAATACACCAAATTTAACTGTATACATACTGTATCCATACTCAATATTCACATATTAGAGTTGGCTAAAATAATCTTTTTTTGGTATCAGTAGGACTGACTGCTAACTAGGGATTATTGTGTTTCAGCCCACATATTGCCTTCTAGTGGATATATTAGATTTAATCCTCCAGATAGACAGAAAGTATATGAGCGAGTATGTGAGCAACACACGCTCTAATAGCGTGTGTACAAGCAAATGCATAGTGAGCGTAAAGTATAATTTTGACCTTAATATACAAGAGGGGCTTTTCTAAACCCAATTAGACGATGACTACTATCAAAGTGCAACATCAAACCCAAAAAATTTACTCAATGTTCAGAACATGGAGTCTGTGTTTTCCTGAGTTGCACATTTAGTGGAAATTGTTGCATAAGCAAAAGCTTTGTGATAAAGAGCAGACGTGTACTGAAGGACCACAAACAAGTGTGTGCACATCCTTTTGTTCTAACACAAAAGCCTCTGCTGTCCTGCTTCCAGATCTACATATGAAAACTCAAATAATAACTTTCAGAGAGTTTGAAAGCTGAGAGTCCCTCACAGCTCTGCCCTCGGTCGTTTCCCATTCGGACTACTTTTACAGAAAGATAAGTGCAACAGTCATGATAAAAGCCCTGTACTATACTCCCGGTCTTTGGTAGACAAAAAACGCTATTAGAGGACACTGGGCCGAGGGTGGTGTCTCGCCCTTTGTCCCTAATGGAGAAAAGAGAGAGAGAGATGAGAGCAAGGAGCAGAAACAGAGTTCAACCCCAGTTTGAAAAATGTTTATGTTCATGACGGATGAGATCATAAAGAGGTAAGGGAGACTTGTCTGAATTTGAATGTGGATTTAGTAAGATGGAAAATAATTCAGTTGAATGTGAAAGAAGGCAATATATAACAACAGGCTGCTTTATTTTATGTTGGCCAATATGTTATTACCAACTCACCTGCTAAATGTAAATCATCATAGAGAGGATCACGGCAGACAGACAGAGGAAACAGAGTAACATATTGCTCTTTCCTTTCAGTACCTTTCAGTCCTTTGTGCTTTGATTGTTGTTGGAACAGTGATGACGATGAATGTCATTATAAGGATGCAGCTACATTTTTCTCCTGATACTGTGTGTACCCATTTTTTTATTTGAAAGCTGGATGCAATCTGACCAAGATGCTATGCTGTGTTTAGGTTATTTTTCTATCCAACGGTTTCCTGTTTGCTACTGATTAGCAGAAGGGGGAGTCAGAAAGACACGGGTGCTACGTTGGCTGTGCTTCAGACAAAAACATCACAGTCTTTATCTGGATCTGTCGGCCAACCTGTGGGTTTCTGTTTCCCCTGTCCAGCATGGACTATTTTAAATAGGACACATTGTGCTTTTTTATATTTCCCCTCATTTATACTGTAATACATTAAGTATTATGTATTGAACATTGTCAAAGTTGTCAAAATAAATTATATCGCCTATAGAAATTAATCCTGTCATACAAATGAATAGATTCTGAACTTTTTAGTCACACCACTGAAGTACAGGGTAAGCAAGCAAGAGTTTGGCAAGTATCCATGTTTCCACCCTGTGGATGCTGTCAGTTCAGGCTGATCTGAAGAGAGTGGACTTTTTGGAGAGGATGCTTGAAGGAGACAACAGCCTGTTTTCAATCATTGTGCACAGCACAGCATGGGAGAGTAGAAGTGTATCAATGTTTTTTTGCACATTAAAACATTGCAAGGGTTTCAAAACAGACCCCTAAATGAAAATGAAAATACAAGAACAAATCTGTATAATGTGTTCTCTTTACGAACAGGAATTATCCAATACATGATGATACAATGATGTTGTTTGTTTCCTAATGACAATAAGTAATAATTCTGTGGTCTTGATTCATTGTATGCAGCTCTCAAATCTGGAAAATCAGAAAAATATGAGTGCTTGTGAGCACATCATCACCAAGCTGTTGTTTTTAACTGTGAATGTGTGAAACTGAACAAGGAGAAATAAAAGTGACTTTAACTGCATAAGTGTCTGAAAAAGTGCAATTTTTCCTTTTTCCATCCAGAAGGGAAGAGTAAAAAGGAGAAAGGGGCACCCATCCAGAGGAGCACAGAGACCGGCATGGCAGTGGAGCTGACCAGGAACATGAGCCGGCAGCCCAGCAGGGAGTCCAATAATGGCAGCATGAACAGCTACAACTCAGAGGGGAAGTTAGTAAACCACAATCTGCCTTTGTTAATCACAACCTGCATATCATCCTGCTGCATCGCATGTAGTACAGGAACGTGCCCCCCTTAATTTGAAGGAAAAGTAATTGAACATCTGTCCTACACAACAAAATGACATTGATGTGATGGTTATGTTTGTATGGCTGCACTTTCTGAGGGATTATGTCCAGGCAGAGACTTACAGATAAAATGAAGGTCTTGTGTTTTCTGTTATGGATCATGTATGGGTTCCTCTGAAGACAGCAAACTGTGCACTTTGTCAATGACATAATAAGCAGATGCCAGGAGCATTTGGCCTTTAATCCCGAGTCACCATCATCTGGAGATCTGTACCTTGACATCCTGATGTTTTTATTCATGCTTTTTGTCATTTTCGTGGAAGCATTTAATGTTTATATGTTTTTTTTTTTTTGTAATGTCACCTCTCATTGGCTGAATTTTTCTAACACGGATAATGTATGTTTGTAGTTTGATCTTCTCTGGAGTGAACTTGGGTGCCAGCAGCCAGTTTAGTGACTTTCTGGATGGCTTGGGACCAGCTCAGTTAGTGGGCAGGCAAACGCTGGCTACGCCTGCCATAGGTAAGATACTGGTGACATCTATTCTATTCTATATTTTTCTCAACTTTCCACGCTAACTTGTACGCTGCTTTGCTTTGTTTCCCAGGTGACATCCAGATTGCGATGATGGACAAAAAGGGTCAGCTGGAGGTGGAGGTTATCAGAGCTCGAGGACTCGTACAAAAGCCAGGATCCAAATCCCTCCCTGGTAAAAACATGATCTGTGTTGAGACACTGGAGAGAAACACACACACACACACACACACACACACACAGAGGCTCCCTTCGTCCCTCTCATGACATCAGTCATATATTTAATAGATTTTAATATATAGTCGTAGATAGGCACAACGGATGCTTGTGCTGTTGGTTCCCACAAAGAATACTTTACCAGTTGTAATAGCTGATACAGGTTATATTTCCAAGGCTCTTTGTTCGCTGCTAACTGCTTTTTTTCATTGTTTTGTCTCTACCCTCAGCTCCATATGTCAAGGTCTATCTGCTGAATAATGGAGCGTACGTAGCCAAAAAGAAAACCAAGATTGCACGGAAAACACTCGACCCACTGTACCAGCAAGCACTGCTATTTGAAGAGAGCCCACAGGGTAAAGTCTTACAGGTGAGTACAAGGTCTATTAACTCTCAAAAGGTTATGAAGAGGTGACGAGGTGTTTACTCCTAATTCACACTGATACTCTAAAGCCCACACCTGTGAAATTGCTCTTTCAACAATTGAACAGTTTAGAATTAAGTCATGAGTTGCATCAACAATATACATCGTGATAGGCTGATTGGCTAATGAGGCCAACGAGCATTAATGAAAGTTAGTGCTTTGTGCAAGGATGAACTGTGCAAAATTTCAAACGAGTCAGACTCATACTCATTTTTTAGTGTATCAAGTTGCTGTGGCACCACCTATAGGTGAAAAGCCATCACAGTTTGCAGGATTAGTTGATACTGTAAACCTGACTGTAAATGTGGTTTGGTTCATGTTCCAAATATGTTGTGTATCAAATTTGGTGAAACTGGAAGAGAAGCAGTGGAAAAAACTCAAAATACACAAGCAGCCAGATGAAAAACATTCAAAATGGCAGAAAATCTGTTGAAGTGGAAATGGCTTTAGACTATGTTGATAGATTTGTCTTAAACCAAGGAAACTAGAAAAATTATAATTTTGCTTCCATCCTTTAGAATTTGAGTTGTTGTTTACTGTGTACGTGGAACTTGGGGTAGGGTTACACATGGGTCGCAGAGTAACTTGTGTTACTCGACATTACCCTCTGACCCACCACCCAAAATAAACCCAGCCTGGGATTCACATTGCATTAACATCCATCTTTGCCCCAGATATGTTATCTAGATAATGAGGTCTCATGTTCAAAAAAGGTTGCAGAAGCATTGTGATCACCTTGCTATCCAATCTGGCTGACCACATACGTATGCATTGTGATTGGCTCTCTTATCACAAGCAGCAGGGTGTAAATTCAATGCGACAATGCATTTGTTCATAAAATCCACCCGCTAGTTCCAAACATCACCCCACCGCGTCTTTTCAGCTCCGCTCACTCGCATCAAGTTATTGCGTCTCGGCGTGAATGGGGACCTGTCGCCTCAGCACTGGCAGTGACAGCTCAAGCATAAAAGTCATTAGTTATTTCATGAATTAATGATGATCGTCCATGGAGCAAAGATTCAGACGTTGCTCTAACTTTTCAACTAATTTCAAACGTGTAAGGAACTTTATGAAATATTCTTCTAAATAATTAGACTGAACCATCACCTCCCTTGTGGGCGTAATAAGGTTTTGGGATGAGAAACCAGACTGCTGTATCATTTGATGTGCATTGATTTTGTTTCAAACTTTGCCTCATGTTATGTCTCCAGGTGATTGTATGGGGAGACTACGGCCGCATGGACCACAAAAGCTTCATGGGAGTTGCACAAATCCTGCTGGAGGAACTGGACTTATCTAGCACAGTAATCGGTTGGTACAAGTTGTTCCCGCCTTCCTCCTTGGTGGATCCTACATTGGCCTCTCTGACGCGGCGAGCTTCCCAATCGTCACTTGACAGCTCCTCTGGACCCCCGGGGGTCCGATCCTAGTGGACCAACAGATCTACAGCGCTAAGCACGTAACAAACCTATGAACGTACTGTAGAGAAATGGCAGAAATGTAGAACAACAACAATCAGAAACAGTCACAGTGAGAAAGCTTTGTTGAGATCTGACAATCACTCCTCTTGTGGTTAATTTTGTCTGTTCTAGGGAGCGCCACATTTCAATATTTCATTTCAATCCAAGGAAAATGTCATAGTTTTTCTCTGTGTAAAGCGAGGAGCTACCACTGGCGACAGACAACAAGTAGTAGCTATTGAGATGAGAGATAGAAAGACGAGTGACACGTGTCAATGAAATGGATCAAACAAAGCAGGGTGGTTTTTAACTGAATCATTAATAGCAAAGAAATGTAAGTATCGGAATGTATGGACTCGACACAGAGGTAATCACCCTCCACACCTGCAGGTGGCACAGTGGCATCCGTCCTGCAGTGGCCTCCTCCAGAACCCCAACAGACTGCCAGCACCTCTGCCCCCCCCCAGGCAGAGTGCTTCCATGTGGGTATTCAGTCTGGAAGCACAGGGCCTTCTTCTGGTGCCTAGATCTCGGAGCCGCATCTCTGGTCCCTCTCTGTCGGAAGATCCTCTCTTCAATGTGTTTACCACGGCTGGTCTGAAGCCACACTGTTTTAGCGTGTTTGCTTTGTCGTTCATTTCTTTCCCTTTGTCACTACTGGCACAAAAATGTTTTTACAGTGCGTAAAATGCTCATGATATGTTGTCAGTCTGGTGTGTGCATGGAGAGAAAAAAAACACAAGAGTTCAAAAAAATATTAACAACTATTAAATGTCTGCAGATGATATGCAGGGGGCCTGTTGATGATGACACAGATTAGATATTAACAATTGACAGATACATTAGCGTGCAGACTTGTTTTGCTTGTTCC
>OMOW01033832.1:1594-15651 GCA_900312555.1 Lamprogrammus exutus
AACAATGAGGGCTCATTTGTTGTTTTGTTCTGTTCTGAAAAAGAGGAAAGAGAAGAGCTTCCCTTCTGAGACTGACTCACAGAGAGAGAGGCAGCTGTGAGTGTGTGTGTGTGTGTGTGCGTTTGTGTGTGTGTGTGTGTGTGTGTGTGTTACATGGTAAACGATGCACAGCTGTTGTCTGCTCAACTTTCTGCCAGAGTGGGCTATCGTGATATGACAGAGGACACACACACACACACACAGGATGTGTTCTGATTGAGCAGCACACTGCAAAACGCTGTTTAGTCAAAGCTATACATACGCATGTTCATGCTACTGTATATGTTTATTTGTGTTCTTAGTACAGTTCATTTTCTGCAGAGTCACTGGCAGGATTGTCTTACACATGAACACACACACACACACTAGAGAGACAGTGGCAATTTTCTTAGAGGAGCCACGTATAAGCAAGAGCATCACTCAAAGAGCCACAGAGATTGCAAATATTACCAAGATAGTTTTTATGGTTATCAACAATGACAGTTTATGTTTGTGCAGTAAAACAAAGCAGTAGTAGCATAATTTATGTCTTTTCATCTCTTAAAATCTTCACACACAACACTCGTATCTATTTATACGCCATTTACTTCATAGAAAACCTGCACTCATTTCATGAAGCACATATTAACCATTTCGATCTCTCACAATCACTGAATGAGATTCATATTTTATACTCATAACAAGTCATACAAGACGATCAACTTGTAATCAGTGGTTGTAAGTCAAACAATCCAACCGCACACCTGTCAGCCTGTTTCTTTGTCTTCTTTTGACAGTAGCTAACTCAATATGCACAGCAAAGGTTTGCTGTTAGTGCGGCCAAGTCCATCAGTCAGACTTGCCGTTGTGATTTCCTCGTGAAATGTTACTTTGAGATAGCTAACAGGTAGCCAAGTTACTATAAAAGACATCAGAATAGCGTCATCAATGTCCATGATGTCCCAAACATGATGTCATCTTCCTTCGCATTAAAGTATGATATCACAATATAATCATCTTGTTGCAACAAGATAAGTATCGCGTTCCCATGCTTTCATGGCCACGATTTTTCATTAACATGGGATGTCACCTCTCCTCTTCTGTATAACGGAGATACATATCAGGGAACTATTTAGATGGTCGCAAATGCAGACATTTTCAACAAAGTTTCAGATAGAACGCAGGCAGAGGGATATGAGAATTTTAGGGGCTGACTACATGCATGGGGACGTGGTGAGATGAACTTAATTGATTTGCTTGTGTAGCCTAAATGTAAACACGACAATAAATGGATAATAAATGGACTACTTATGAATACAGCTCATGTGTGAACATCTTAGTGCTGTGGCCGCTGTGTGCATGTAAACCTCATGCTTGTTATGTTCATGCTGTGTGCTAATAAAGTTTAGTTGCATGTGTCTGTCTTTTGATGAGAAATTGTCCATTTTGATGGAAGCAAAAGCTGCTACACAGAAACTGCTAAATGGAACACGCCATTAATTACCTGCACTGTGATATCCTGGTCACCACAGGTGGCGTACGACCTAAGTGATAGGCATTACTTACTTGTTATCTTATTCCCTTCGAAGAAGACCTGTTAAGCATGAGATGTCACATAAGTGGTAGCTTATACACATGTGGATGAGTACGTTATTAAATAATCAGTAAACTTGAATCCCAAGATGTCTCATTGTTTCACCTAAAGACAAGTTACCACATATTGGCTACAAGGAAACTGGTTTTGACGGATGGCCGACCGGAGTTCAAGTCAAGGTTGCGGTAGGACTGTATGATGCAAAGGGAGAAACCATCTAGCTACAGTGCTAACTGGACTGGGTAGAGGAAGTGACGATTGGCACCCTGTCAGCCTACGAGGCTAAGGAGCAAACATGGAAAGAGTACTGTGAGGTACTTGAGCAGTTTTTTGAAGCAAATTACATAGATGACAGAGATAAGCAGAGAGCTGTCCTCATCTGTTTGGTGGGGCCAGCCACATACAAGCTCATGAGAAACCTAGTCTAGAGAAGCCTAGCTTGAAAACCTATCAACAGCTAAAGGTTTTGATGCACAATCGCTTCAGTCCGAACCCGAGTGAAATAGTTCACAGATATAGATTTGACTCGCGCTCTCGCCAGCCTTCGGAGACCATCAGTGAATACGTAGCAGAGCTACTACAATTAGCACACGATTGTAACTACAGCGTGACACTGGAACAGATGCTAAGGGACAGGCTAGTGTGCAGGATAAATGACGACTGGAGTCTAAGACGCTTGCTAGGTGAAACAGATCTTACATTCGAGAAAGCATACAAGATTGCTGTAGCTGCAGAAACCGCTACCAAGGATGCTAAAGACTTGCAAGCTAAAGTAGCATGTAACCACGTGAAGACTGAGAGCAACGTAGCGAGACGTAATGAAAACACTGATTTGGCACAGAGAGAATGTTACCGATGTCACAGGAAACAGCACAGTGCAGCCGAGTGCAAGTTTAAAGATGCTAAGTGTCACTGTTGTGGGAAATTAGTGCATATCGCTAAAGCATGCCGAAATTGTCCCAGAGTGCCAGTGAAAATAAAGCACCCAGAGCGTAACACAGACCAGAGCACAGAGGCTCGTGCCCACACTGCTCACACAACATGTGGGAGAGAGAAGATGATGGTGAGGATGTGACGGTGAGGATGGCTCAGAATCAGAGGAAGCGTTCACGTTAGCCTGCATTAACACAGAAATACAGAGAGTGAAGCCTTTTGAAGTGAAAATTGAGGTGAATAAGAAAACAATACACGTTGAAATTGAAATGGGATACAACGTGAGCATAATGAACAAGAGCAAATTCGATGAGATGTTGAAAGCAAACCAATGCCCAAACCACACTCACACTGAAGTCATAGATGGGAGAGAAAATTGGTGTAGCAGGTGTAGCAGAGGTGGAGGTGAAATATGCACGGCAGGTGAAGACATTACCTCTGGTGGTGGTGAAAGGTGCAGGACCTAGTTGACCAGGAAGAGGGTGGCTGGAGGCAATAAAGCTGAAGTGGAATGAAATTAAGCACATGAGAACAGAGGCGCTGACACTACAGGAAATGCTCAATAAATGAGGAAGTTTTCAAAAAAAGAACGAGGAATTTTGAAAGGCATGAAAGCAACAAATTGGGTGTCTGATGAAGCCCGCCCCAAATTCTATTGTCCACGCTCTGTCCTATACACCATGAGGGCCAAAGTGGAAGAAAAGCTAGACAGAAGGAGGGCATAATATCACCAGTCAAGTCCGCTGAGTGAAGCAGAATGGTGCGGTCAGGATATACGGTGACTACAAGTTGACAGTAAACGAAGCCTCCTCACTAGAGCAATACCCGATTCCCCATGTCGACAACCTATTCAATACACTAGAGGGAGGAAAACAGTTCTCCAAACTTGACCCAAGCCACGCCTACCAACAAATTGTCCTAGATGATGAGTCCAAAAGGTACCTAACAGTGAACACACACAGAGACCTTTTCATCTACAATAGGTTACCGTCAGAGTTTCGTCAGCACCTGCAATCTTTCAATGCATGATGGAGAGCCTGCTGCAGGGCCTGCCCCAGGTAGCTGTGTAGTTGGATGACATCCTACTGACAGGGAGAGATGAAGCAGAGCACCTGAGAAGGCTGGATAAAGTAGTCCCAACGACTGAAAGAAGCTAGCCTGCGACTCCAGAGAAGTAAGTGGGTGTTTCTGCAAGATGTAGTTGAGTACCTAGGTCACAAGGTAGATGCTGAAGGCTTACATCTGGTGGAGAGCAAGATGAGAGCCATAGTGGAGGCCCCATCCCCAACCACAGTGATATGTGGGTTTGTTAAACTACTACAACAAATCCCTGCCTAACCTTGCCACACACCTAGTCCCATTACACCATCTGCTGAGAAAAGATGTGCCATGGGCCTGGAACAGAGAACAAGAAGAAGCTTTCCAGAAGTCAAAGCAGCTGCTCCAATCAGCCAAAGTTCTTGGTCACTATCCAGCTGACAAAGAATTGCTGCTGTCGTGTGATGCCTCACCGTACGGAGTTGATGCCTTGCTGTCACGTGATGGAAGAAGGAAGTGAGAAGCCATTGGGGTTCATGTCACGCTCGCGGACGCATGGGGTCACCCAGAGTGCGGAGGTGTGCAGTCCTGCTGAGAGCATGCCAGTACACGATGGTTTACAAGCCAGGTAAAGGTCAAGTGAACGCAGACGCTTTGCGTAGGCTGCCGCTGCCCCACAACGAGGAGGAGGATAACACAGACCAAGTGGTCATGCAAGATGTGATGGACAAACCTCCGATAACAACAGCATAGATGAGGTAGTGAACGGCCAAGGACGAAACGCTCTCCCAAGTGCATGAATGGTGCCTGAAAGGATGGCCAAAAGAGGTGGACCCGTCATCCAGGCCATACAGTTTGAGAAGGCTGGAATTGAGTGTGAAGGATGGACGTGTGCTGTGGGCCGCGAGAGTGTTGAGAGAGAGTGAGAGAGGAAGAAAGTTCATACTGAAACAGCTGCACCACACGCACCCAGGCATATCAAGAATGAAGGGCCTAGCACGCTCATACATATGGTGGCCAGGCATGGATATGAAGATTGAACAGAAGTGCAGTCATGTCAAGGAAACAGGAAGTCTCCAGCCTGTGCACCTTTACATCTGTGGGAGAGGCCTGACACACCACCGGACGTGAGAGCAGAGCCTCCATCTGAACTATGCCGCTCTGGGAGAGCAAGAAAGGCTGCTGTTCATCTGAAAGACTTTGTAAGTTAGTAGTAAGAGCTCAACACAGAGCAAGAATGCTCTCTGATCTCACTGGAAGGCTGGCAGTCTACCCATCTTCCTAGTTTTGCTTTCACAGACTTGTTAAATCTCAAAAAAAGGAAAAAGACTGACAACATTTGAATGTTTAATCTTGAAGTATTGTTGAATGTTTGAATTTTGTTCATACTGGACGTACTGGATCAGACTTGAAATTAAGACTTATAAGTTAAGTGCCTTGTGGATTTAAAGAAATGGAAGTTATGGCCATTGCAGTATTCTTGAAATGTTGTAGGGTAAATGGGGATGTCAAAGGTCACCTGGTGATGTTAAGCTTAAGGAAGGGGAGATATGATATCCTGAGATACTTACCTACAGTACCACCCCACACCACAGGTGGCGTACAACCTAAGTGATAGGCATTACTTACATGTTTTCTTAATCCCTTCGAAGAAGACCTGTCAAGCATGAGATGTCACGTTAGTGGTAGCTTAGACGTGGATAAGTACGTTATCAAATAATCAGTACACTTGCCTCCCAGATTGTCTCATCATTTCACCTAAAGACAAGTTACCACATGCACAATATGCACGACGCTACAAACATAAGCCTACCCAAACAGCACATGCTGCATGTTACACCACTGTTTCTTTTTGCTGCTACCTGCCTGCAATAAAGGCCAAGCCGATGTTCTATTTAAATTGTGTTGCTATAACTTCAGTGGACATGAATGAGCCACAAGCAAAAGCCTCTAGAGCCACATGTGGCTTGGGAGCCACGTAATGAGTAAGGCTGTGTTAAGACATTAGTTGTGCTTAATGAGCTGAGTGTTTGCGGTTTCAAGTTGTTTATGAACATGTGCTGTGGCATTCCTAGAGAAAGGGAGAGAGAGATAATAATGAATGAGGAAAGAGGAGTGTGTGTGTGGCACAAACATCCACAAAGTGGGTGCTGTGATGTTACGGCTTTATGTTTTCTTTCTGGGGCCTGTAGTTAAATTCCTGTCCTGCCAGAATCTCGGCTGTAACGTCTGTGCACGAGCACTGATCACCGGGATCACGTTTGCGGTCGGGTAAAGGTTAATTTGAAGTCTGAATCATGCGTAGAGCTTTGATGTCTATGTTTACACTCTGCAGAGCTGCCATGTTGTCTCATTGAGTCTCCTTGGTGATGCAGATTCACTTTAGTCAGAGAAGACGATAATAAGCCACGGCAGACCCTCAGGCACCGCAAACTACAAATATCTGTTGGTTTATCTGTCTGTCCATTCTTATTGGCTTTGGTGTATTGGTATTGTCAGGATAGAGCTGTATTACAAAGATTATATGTAACTGATCATTTATTAGGGAAGTTAAAAGACTGAATTATTGTAAAAATGAAACCGTACAGTTGGTGTACTGATGATAAGTACATTTGAATGTCTGAGTTTTAGAGTAAACATAATGGCATTATGCAGCAGCTGTAGAGGAAATGAAAGAAGTCAGTTTGTTGGAGTTCATACTTAACTGTTAATTGATTAATCCAGCCTGTCATCTTTCATTTTATGTGTGACTGCGAAATAACTTTGTGACTTTTAATTAGAAACTCTACAAAGGATGCAAATTATTGACGACATTGTTGGTGCTGTTTCTTCAGTTTTAGAACAATAAGTAGATCATCATCCTTTCCAGCATGATAACATTTGTGCGGAAAGCTGTAACAGGAAGTCTCCCTGTTGTTAGTGCGAGTATCACGAGTTGTTTGGTTTTGGTGTTATTGGTCTTGGTGTAGATGATTGGTTTTGTGTTATTTGTTGTTATTTGACATACACATAGATATGACAATAAAACTTATTTGTATGACTCTATAATGTTTAAGCTGTTGTTTGGGGAAGGTATCAAGTCTTTCTGTGGTAAAGCAGAAGTTGGTTATGTTGTATAGTGGTTGGATGAAGGGAGTAAACTGCAACCGCTCCCTCTGCCCCCTCCCTACCTGCTGCACCTCAGCTCTGCCTCCTCAGGTCCTCCCAGCCCAGAGTTTCCAGTTGACCAGACCGAAATAATTGTGTGCACCCCTGCCCATAAGGACTTTATGAGGATTTCAGCAAATTCAATGTAAATGTGTTTTTACATTTTTTACAGTCAGTAGCTTTGAAAGGCTCAAGTCTAAGTGAAGGGTAGGGTCCTGCACAAAGAACACCAAAAGAACTTGAATCACCGCACTGCTGAGATGTTTGTCTATCCAGTAGGTTCACCTCATATCATATCACTTCAGAGGACCTATGGAGTTCAGTCACAGGGACTGTCAGATTCTTAGTCCCCTCCCTGACTGTAGCCCTTCTGGTTGCTAAGTTTGCTTGGGAAAGACAGAAACCCTGACCTTGTGACCTCTTCTTGTAGGATTGTCCTGACAGCAGGACTTCCTGACCTCTCTTGTCATTTACTCCCATTACCACGAGGCTCTGTGACCCCTTTCTGTTAATCTGACTGCTCGTTGACCTTTCCTCACTTCCTTCTCCTAGAATGCTGTATAACAAGAAAGAAATTAGTTCTTAAAGGCATCAGACATGATTAATCGCTTCCACAGAGGTGAGGTGAATCCCTTCTCCAAACAGAGATTTCACCCTGAGTGCGTGGTGATGAAAACAGAGCGGGACTGTCTGTTACCTTAATAAAGATGTCCACACAGTAATTAGACCTGCACGCCTGAGTGGACAGTGTGTGTTTTGTGTGTGTGTGTGTGTGTGTGTGTGTGTGTCTGTGCGTGCATACACTGCTGACGATAGAGGAAAATAAGACTAACAGCTGGTAGAGATACCACAGAGGAAAAATGCTCCCGCAATTTTTACTGAAGGTAGATAAACAACTACTTTGGTAATTCAAAATCAAAGAAAGGAAGAAGTCACTAAAATGGAAATATTGAGATAAACGACCATTTCAAACTGTAATGCACTTCACAACTTAAGTAAAAGTATGTATTATTTTACTTCCTTGCTTGCTTGCTCCTTGCCTCTGTCCTTTCTTTGTATCTATTCTTTTTATCTTCTACTTTAAACACTCATTTACTTTGACTTGAATAACTTTTTGGATGTAACGATCCTAGCTGCAGTGGAGTGTTTTGATACTTGTACTTAGTAAAGTATGTGAGTACTTCTCTCCCTCTCTCTCTCAAATCGTATAAAGGGGGTGAGCGAGTCTGATATATAGCTGTGAAAACATCTGATGTAAAATAGTTGCGTGGTCCATGAATGCCTAATAACAATCTGATTCACAGATTATTCACAGTAAACATTTATTCATTTATTCTCACTGCTGTTACTGTGTTTTTTTCCGGTCTACTGGCAGTGACCAACAAATCAGCTTCTGTGGCCACATGGTCTTTTTGTGTGTATAATGCATGTGTCATAACTTGATGAAGGACATGAACACGACTAAAGAGCTCAAGCTTCCATGTTAATTATGTTTTCCCAAACTGCTTATAACAACACTGATCATGAGCCTGACACATAAGGAGGTGGGCAAGGGTTGTAATAGTTTTGCGTTACTAGTCAAGCTGTCCAAGTTAGTTTTATTACTAGCAATGGATAGGTCCACATTGAGTTGTGAATGTTGGATGTGGAAAAATAAACCAAACCATACAAAGCTGGTCTGGCACCTGATGGACACTCACCTCCCTGATCCTGAACACCCATGTATGTACAGTCCTTGTACTTCCTGTGATGCAGCGTGTGTTTCCTCTGACTGCATTAACAGATAAAAGCTACAAACCTACTGGTTTTGTGCAGTGCTCTGTGTCAGGCTGGATTGGACTCGGACATGAATTCATCAGAATACGATCTGGTTTCGGCTTCAAAACATTATGTTATGTGTTGGGATGAGTTGGACTCGGAGAGCACCTTTGGGTAGGAGGTTCGGGTTGGGTTCAAAACTTCAGGCCAGATGCAAGCTCTCAACCGTAGGTCCAAAGTTGTCCAACATTTTATCTTCCTTTTTCGTAGTTGTAATCTATTCACCACCAACAGCTAAAGATGTGTTTTTGTCATAGGGGAATTTAACATAAATTGGATAGACAAATCAAGAAGAAAAAGGCTAAAAGATGTTGCAAATAAATTCCAGCTGACTTGACTGGTAAATAATCCAACAAGATTAACAAAATCCTCTCAAACCTTTTTAGATTTAATTTTTTACTAATAAACCAGACCGTATAACAAAAATATACAACTTAGTTACGGGTATGTCAGATCATAATCTTACACTAGTGACTAGAAAACATATAGAAACCAATACAGAGTACAAGGGGATGAATATGCATCATTCATCCCCAAATTAAATGGATTACTCCAAAATGCAAATTGTTTTAATGGCTGTTTTGGTAAATGGACTATACGTATATAGCGCTTTTATACAAAGCGCTTTACAATGACCTCACATTCACCCATTCATACACTGAATGGCAGGGGCATACCATGCAAGGCACCAACCTTGCTCAGGAACACTTCGACATGCTCCCTAGAGAGAAGCCCGGAATTGAACCAGGAACCAGGAACCTTCCGATCCCTAGACGACCGCTCTACCTCTTTAGCCATGAGCCATATATTTTATTAATTCGGTTGAGGAGCTGGGTCAAAATTTTACACGTATATTCTCCCCAAATTAGATTTGAAACTATAAATGAAGTAAAGGTAAATAAAACTATTCTATCAAAAGCAAAGGATATTTTTGGGGTTGCTTTTTTTTTTTTTTTTAATACAAGGACATCATAACACCCCTACTCACTATGATAATCAACCTGTCACTTCGGGAGAATGGATTTCCTAATGCCCTGAAGCATGCAATAGACAAACAAGAAATGTGCAATTATAGACCAATTCGCATACTCCCTGTCATCTCAAAAACTGTAGAAAAAACTGGGTATAGAGGAAACAAACACAAATGCTGCTGTTTTGTGGAAGACATAGAAGCCAACCTGGATAAAGCAGCGGTAGTAGGTGCAGTCTATCTCGACCTGCATAAAGTCTTTGATACAGTAAACCACCATGAACTTTTATCCAAGTTGGCTCAATGTAATTTCTGCAAATACACCACAATGGATAAAATCATACTTATCAGATCGAATGTGACAAAGCCTACTAGAAGAGAGGGATGACTTTGATTGGAGAACAGGTAAATGAGTGACGTTGACCCATGAGTCTCCCTGGTAGAAATAATGCTAGAAACTTACATTACCCCAGGGGTCCATATTAGAACCACTGTTATTCAGCCTATATGTAAATTATCTTCCATCTGTCTGCACTGTACAGAGTCAAATGTTTGCTGATGACAGTTTTGTACACTTTTTGGAAAGATGCTACCCAAGTTGTGGCAACACTATCACAAACAGTGGATAAAGTTGCAAAGTGGCTCAGTGACTGATGGTTTAGTCTCAATCTAGGAAAACGATAACCATGTTCTTCAAGAATAAACTCAAATATAGGGACTGTCCTGATATTTCTGTATAGAACAAAATTTTAAATGTGAATGAATTCAAATATCAAGGTATGGTACTGAATCCCACGCTGACATATGTCAAACTTGTTTGAGCTTGATGACACAATGACTTTATCTTAAGCTCTGAATTTAGAGGAGCAGGTGATCCTTCAACTGAGCTGCAGTGAAAGCCGAGAAATAATACAAAAACATCTTTTCTATCCTGTTAAAAAAACTGCAATTTTGAGTTAAAAGTTATTCATCTCTAGTTTCGTGTTATTTCATTCCAAACTCTCTTACAATTTTCATGCTGTCAGATGAGCGACTGTGTAGATTTTCTTCACAGATACATTTACGTGCCCTGGATTTGTGTTAATGCATCGCTAATTTAACACTGACAGTGCCTCTTCTTCACTATGAGTACTTTTTCTGTGGATATTTGAGTACATTTTACAACCAATACTTATTTTTACTGAAGCCCTGTTTTGAATGCAGTATTTTCCCATTGTAGTATTAGTTAAGGGTTTGAGTACTTTCTGCTGTCAGCGGTTTGTGAATGAAGGGGAATATGTCCTAGTTTGACAGCCATGAATTTGTAAAATTAGACAAATGTTCCTTTTAAAGGTTTTATCCAGCCGAGGGTCATGAAATGCACTCCACATACAAATGACCATAAAAACCTTTAATCTGAGCGCAGAAGAGAAAAATGCCAAAAATCACAGTGAGCTGATTTTTAGCTGCCAGCGGGAATCTTTCCGGCCGTTCCTCAGCAGTGCTGAGTCGTTCGATTAATAACCCGTCTGTAATGAGCTGCTGAGAGCCTGGAAGCAGCGGATAAATGACCCACACTGAGGATTCAGATTCTTCAAACTCCAGCTTTTTCTGTTTGGCCTTAATGAAAACATGTTAACAAGCTAAATAACAAGCTGTAAGTCATTAGAGTTTGTTAATTACCTGATCTAAGGACAGAGATGAAGATGGAGAAACGAGATGAGGAGAGAGAAAGAGTGATAGGGGACAGAAGAAGTACTCACACAAGTATCAATATACTAGTGGAATAATGCAAAACTACTACATTAAAACTGTTACTCAAGTTCAGGTAAATGAGTATTAATAGTAAAATGTACTGAGGTATCCTCAGTGAAGAAGAGTGGAGTGTCAGTGTCAGGTAAAAACCTTGCAATTCCCCCTCAGTGGGCGGGTAAAGGGTTAGCAGATTCATTGTTAGGGTTCTGTCTCACAGTGAGCAAGTCGGTGAATCACTGCTTCGCTGTCATATGAGGAGAATCTACATCCGTGACCTTCTTCCTCTCCTCATCACCTGAAACATTCTCCTCCTTACAGGGAGAAACACAAATGAGCTGAAAAGGTGAACACAGTGCTGAACCTGTGCACATTCACCAAAAACACATTCAACACAGGCACTTTCTGTTAAAAAGTAGTCATTTTTTACTGAATATCCCATAACAAGCCGCGTATCCAGCTTATAGGTACAAAGTATTTTCTCCTATTTTAGGTTACAAATGTCATGAAAATCCTGGAAAAGTTGTGAACTTTGAAAATTTGTTTTCCAGTCTTTAAAGTGTTTTGGTAAATATGGATCAAATATCCCCACAGTCATGGAAATCTTTAATAAATATCCTAATCTTGACAAGTTGAGCTAGAACTGGAGAAGTGAAAACTATTGTATTTCCTGGAAAACTGCTCTTGTATAATCTCAGGAAACCAGCCAGATGCTATGAAACAAAGGGCCATATTCATGAAAGGTACCGTCAGCTTTATGTCACATTAAGCATTAGCGTAACGAATACCGTTATACCTGGTTATTTGCTGAAAAATACTGTATAAATTATAGCTAAAAGTAGTTGAAGACACAGGATGTGATGGGTGGATGTTGATCTTATGAGTTTGTGTTAAGTTGAATTTGTTACACTTACGTGTCGTGACATGACACAGTAGTTGTAAAGTTTGATTTCCTTTTACACCATGGAAAGGTGACGGGAAAGTTTTGGAATTTAATTGGCAAATAAGTGCAGAAACCCTGTATATCCTTTATTTTGGTGAAAACTGGTACAAAGTTAAAACAAGTAGTCTTCTTACAGATGCAAGACTCCTTGTGTTTACTTTGTAGCAGTACGAAATACAGTCTGTTCATGTGGTTTGGGACTGGACTGTTCGACAGTTTTAGTGACTAAGTTCATGTATATATTTT
Source organism: Lamprogrammus exutus (assembly GCA_900312555.1). Lineage (NCBI taxonomy): Eukaryota > Metazoa > Chordata > Actinopteri > Ophidiiformes > Ophidiidae > Lamprogrammus > Lamprogrammus exutus. Next base: position 14,033 of record OMOW01033832.1, read on the forward strand.
GTAAGCATTTTATTTGTATATAGATGGAATTTTAGGAATCAGAGTTTGCTTAATGTCAGTAGTGTCCTACATTCAGACACAAAAGTGTGACAAAGAAGTATGACAATGAAAGGAAGCCAAATTCATATTGGTGAACATCGCGGTGGGCTGTTTTATCAGGATGAATAAATTAACTTAATCTAACATTTATATTTAATATATTAAAGATAATACAAAGCTGATAGTCTGACATTAGCTATGGAATAAAAAATAATGTGGAGCTCAGCACGGAAAGGATCTGGATAGGGTCTGCATGGAGCTTCCCCTTCACCAAACTGCTATTTACCACAGCTGTCTGTCATACAGCTGACTATTGGAGTTATGTGTTAAAATGGGTGAATCTGTTGATAAAAATAGTCTGGTCAAGGTTCTCAGTGTCAAATAAAGCTGAACATGAATATCACTCTAAAATAACCCCATAGACACAAATACACTTTCCCACCAACATCTTAGAAATCCCCTCTAATATTCAATGTGTGTGAAAACACACTTGTCCACACACACACTCCCAGGTGTGTGAGTGTCCCTGCACCAATCAGCTCTGTGGCAGAGATCAGGCTGTAATTATTGGTGGATTACGGTCGGGCTCAGGCAAGGTGAGACATACAGCTTAACAAGCTGATCCTCTGTTTAGTGGAGGTTAACACACTCGTTTCACACACACACACACACACACAGTCTGACAATAACAAACTCATCTTATGCAGACTGAGAGCAGAGGCACAGAGAAGAAACAACTTAATCTAGGGCTGAGTATAGAAAAAAAAGGGTACTTTCTGGTTACCACGAAATGCTAAAATACTACAGAAAAAAACCAAATACTGTCAATGAATGCCCAGCGTTTGTTCCTATGAAGGTTGATTGAACACACTTTCCCCTCGAAATGTGTTCCTTGCCTAGTGCTCCACACGTCTTCTGTGTATTGAGGCGGTTAACAACACACTTAAAAGTGCGTTCAACGCCACCTAATGGCTTGAGTGTGGATAGAGACGAAATCAGGAGGCTACTCTACTGTGTCAGGCCCAGTGACTATGGATGAGACTGCTCCCACTGCATTTGCTCGATAAAGTCGCTTAATGTTGTTAAACCACTGGCCATGCTTTGGCAGAGATATTTCTGCCAGGCAAGGTCGTTCAATTCCAAAGAAAATACGTTTTATCCAACCTGGGGTACAGCAACATTTCAAACTTTTCTCCTTTTAACTGCATAATCAAAAGATATTTCAATTATTCCAAGATATGTTTGTGTGTTTGTGAATATGTTTGTAGGTGTGAGAGTGCAGGTTTGTCGCTGTATGTTTTTGTGGTCAAAAGACTATCCTGATTTGCTGCTGAGCCAGGCCCTCATTCTTCTGTATATAAATTATGGAAGGGCCAGTAGGCCTCGCTACACCTAGCTATGCAACAATCCTAAACCCATCACAAATTGGCTGTAACATCCCAGGTGCCTATGTCTTCCAAATTTGCTTTCGCTCTTGCTGAATGGTAAGGGAAACACTGAGTAGCGAGCCAAGCATAGAAAGCACTAACTCAGAGGTGTTTCAGTACGGTATTTTCCAACATACCCTCATTCCAACTCAA
>OMOW01033925.1:5508-16174 GCA_900312555.1 Lamprogrammus exutus
ATATAATGTTAAAATAAAAATGTTTTCAGATTTATTTAATTTCAATACTTAAATGACCAGTGCCAAAAAAAAAAGCCATAATAGATAGGTCACGGGCCATCAAGCCATTATTGTAGTAAATGATTTCCATGGCCTCACTTGATTAATGTCTTATGTAATAAAATAGTCACAAACAAAGCAAAGTGAAATACAGGAAATGTGTTTTTCAAAACGGAAGCTGTTGCTGAAGGGCCATAGTATTATGTAATATTAATCAATTAATTTTAATTTAATTAATAATTGTGTATTATAGTAATATGGCCATAGTCAGCTATGAGGTCACCATGGTCCAGACCGTGGTAATTTTTTCAGAGTGAAAAAAACAAATCGGCTTTATAACTGTATAAATAGTCAGACTCCTTTGCGTGTCTTCCTGGCAGCTGTGTGTGTGTGTGTGTGTGTGTTAGTGGCTATTGAGCACACTTGCTCCCCCGATCCTCTGCTGACGTGAAGCTGTCACATCTCATGCAGCTAACCCAAGCAAGCTGGCAGATGAGATACCGCGTGTGGTAAAGTAAAAGGTAACCCAATATTATGTATCATAACGTTATTGGATTTGGATGAGATTATCTGGGTTGTCACAAATTTTGTTGTAGGCTTACTCTGTACAATGACGATAAAGGCATTCTATTCTATTCTATCTATTCTATTCTATTGCTAAGAAAACTTTCACAAGAACATTATGTAGAGAGTCAACACAGCCAAAACACTGTTAAGTTAAATTATTGTCGGTCAGATATGACCTGTGTAAACAACATTTGCATGTGAACGATCATTCTTTGGCATGCAAAGGCTCAAAACGTGGCTAAGAGCCGGCATGTCCAATGAACGACTCACAGGACTGGAGCTAATGCATTTTCACTGGAAAATGAAACTGGACAAGGAGAGAGCTCTCAGGCGGTGGGCGGCGTCTGGCCACAGGAGGAGTCTTCCATGGAAAGGTAATAAATGTTTTGAAGATTAGTAAACCAAGATTTCCCTGTTGCTTTTGCACTAACTGATGACCATAACTTATGTGTGTCTGTATCTGTCTTATGTTATGTAATTTCAGGGAGCCCCAAAGTGAAGAAGTGGAGGGAAAATGTTCAATAAACACAGGTTCATGTGCACACATATACAGATGGAAAAAACAAGTTATAATAGTGTGGAGTGCTCAGCATTTACTTTCACTCTGAGTTTTAGATTGACTCTGTTATACATACACCACATGATGCCAGGGATTGCCAACTTAATGTTTAATCAAATGACTGTGGGCACACAGCTTTCAACCCACAGATGACAAGCCACCCTCAGCTGGGATGCCACTAATAGGCGTAACACTTCAAGTCACGGTTACAATGAATAAACATTAATGATCATCGACTTTAGAGCATAAAAGCATAAACACACATTTGAACACATTTCATAAACACACAGAAATATCACACTATGCAGGAACAGCACAATTTAAACCCTTTGACACGTTTTTAAGTCTTTTTAGGGAAAAAGTGTCAATCACACACTGCGAATCCCCTGGCCACTACAATAGATAGTGGATGTACAGTATATGTAGTGTATAGTTAATGGGTTGCAGAGTTTATTGTTTGTTTTATTGTTTATTGTTTGTACTGTGCAGTTTTATTATGTACATTTCTGTTATAAAAATGGACATACATACAACAACATTTGTTCACAAAAAAGCTAATGGGTTGTGTTTGTAGTGGTAATTTTGGTATAATTTCTGCTCGTTTTTGTTGTTCTTCAAATAGCTTTACACAGTCTTTAAATTGTCCAGAAATGCAGTGATTAACCTTCAATATCTAACAAAAATCCCCCCGACCCCCACCCCCTCTCAGACCTCTGTGTTTTCAAAACCCTGGCTATGGCCCTGAGCAGTACCACACATAATCATACAGTATGTGTGAGTAACCCATATATGGTTTGCCCTTGAGATAAGATCGTCCTGGTGAATCGTCATTTTATGATGCTCTTTATACATAACTTACCTGTTTTAAGCCTACAGTTTATTGTCTTACTTCCTGTTTTGAAGCGAAGGGCTTTTATTTTGTAAGGGATGTCGGATATGGAATGAGGGTATTCTCAGCAATTGACGGCAGAGAGGAGAAGTTTACGAACGCCTCGTATAGTTTTCAGTATCCTTCGAAGTCATACGTTAACGTTAACATATTAGCAGCCCCCGAAGATGCACACGGTTAGTATTCATTGTGGCGTTATGATAGTAAGATGTGTTTGGTGCTTAAAATTAGTTTTAATGATACGGAATTTAAGGTTTGTTTAGCTTAGTTAAGTTTAAGCTCCACGTGAGGTAATATATTCATAACGTCATCTAAATGCACTAAAACCATTTGTGAAGCTAATATATTTTTGTTTTGTGTTTTGTATGTACCAGCTCTTACGTTGTTTTGGAATTTAATTAAATCAAAATCATCAGTTGAAGTTTCGTGACTTTCGGTGGGGGTATGCTACAGTAGGTGTTTGGATTCTAATAAGGTCTGAATTGAGAAAATTACAATTTAAGGCCAAACGTTGACAAAACAAAATAATCTCTATTTTGTGTATCCATCTATTGCAAGCACAACTACCTGAGCTCTCTGGATATGTGGATCTGGGCTCAATTGCATTTATAGTCCGTCATAGGCTACACAATGTTTTTAATCAAGCCTAGCATTTTAGTTTTTGAGAAATAGGATCAAATATCAAGAAATGCCCTTTTTTGTAATGTAACTTATTTTATCCTGTATACAGATTTCAGGATTTGCCTCAGAATTCTTTATGCAAGTTCACTAATCTATCTCGACAAATGCCAATGAAAACAAAACTGCCATGGTGAAAGTGTGCCAGTTATTAAATCAGGGCCTGAAATGTCAGATACAAAATCAATACTGAAAAAAATCTATTATTTAGCTCAGATAATTCAAAACATTACGTCACCTTTCGTACTGAAGTGAAGCTGTGTGGTCATTTGGTTCTTTGGTTTCTGGGTGGGACGTCCTGCAGGATTCATGTGAACTGAGTCTGTTCAGTTACTGTTATGAACACTATCGTCTTTCCCACAGTCACATCTGCAATATATCTATCTTATTGGGAACTGAAACATTTTCCAGCAGCTGCCCTGCCATTTCATCACAACTCCTGACAGAATCATTCTCCATTTTCTCTATTATCATCAAAAAAGAATTTGTTTTGGTTTATGTATCCATGGAGGGTTTTGTTGCTCACAGTATTGAGCACTGTGTGTTTTCAGATTCCAAAGAAATGAATAACAAACAGTGTTAATGATAAATGATGGTAAATGACAAATTTAACACACATAAAGGCTAAAGAACTTTAAGTTAACTTTAAATCACGCTTCAAGAGGTTGATCCCCAAGATATGGGCATATCGCCAAAACGATTAAGAATCAAAAATGCTCTGAGATTTTCGTGTTGTGGCTTGTATAAAACTTGTTGAGCAATTACTTCTCCTGTGATCTGCTGACATGCAGTATGACAGACTGACAGCTATGAACTTGATTTATATTTTGTGTTGTGAATTGAATAATGAGATCATTGTTAATACGTTAACGTGCAAACTTTTCCCTTCAGACAGGAATGCTGAATGATGAGAAGACAGTGCCCCAAAACAGAGTAGGAGGTGGAAGAGGAGGGGGTTGGCGTCTGGGAGAAAGGAACAGAACAGTGCAAGGAATACGAAGGAAGGAACGCATGAGAAGGAGAACAAACAGACAAACCAGGCAGGGGAAACTGTGTCTGGAGAAAGGGCACACATGTGAGAAAAGGAGAAACTAAAGGAGAAGATAACAAATGGGAGGAGTGAGGAGGTGAGAAAAAGTTGAGGAGAAGGAAGACTCTGACAGAGGAGTAAATGTAAGAACGAAAGACGGGAGATTGCCCCATCTGCTTTTTCCGTGTGTGCTGCAGCTGCACTCACTCCATTCATCTATCATCCGTCCATCCCGCAAATAGAGACCAGACTCCAATCTGTGGACGCAGTGCAGAGGAGTCCAGTCTGCTCAGAGGGGACAGACAAACTCAACAAGGAGAAAGGACAGGAACAACATGCTGGTGAAGGGAGAACTTCATGCGTTACCTTCACACTCTGCATTGTGACTGATTCATGGATCTTGGAACCTGTTGATACAGAGAAATAAAATAGCATTTCTCTTGAATGGAAGATTTTGATTGCATAAAGGTGCTGTTTTTATCAACCACAAGCATTGTTTGTCTGCTTGTTTTTACAAAAACAAACCAGTTTCCCAGCATTGCACCGAGTGACAGATTACCAAGAGATTCAACACAATTCGCCAAAGCACCAGGATATTTTGAGCAGGATAACATTTCTGGAGACTTCCCAAAACATTTTTGGAGCCACCTTTGGGTACATTTTTTCTCTGTAGCTGTCTTCAAAACACAAAATGAATTTTTCAAATGAAACTGTTTTAACAGTATCACTAATATTTGCTCATAACTCCCATGTTGATACAGAGAGATAAGCTATTGTTTCTAGTATTTGCTTATTACTGGAATAACACCACCCTCCCAATATCCCTGCACAGAGAACATACAGGGAGTACAACAAGGAGTCGTACTATTGTTGGGATTACTCTTATGGATACAATAAAAACTGTTTGGAGAGAATCTAACTTGCTGTTTACTCTGAGGCATTCTTCAGACAAACATCAGCTTTTCATATTAACCCTTATTTTCACGAGGAAGGAGTAACTGATCTCTGTTCTCTTTTCATTTCCTCACTGTCTTCTACTATTGGAGGATGGTGCCTTGCTCAAGGGAGCCTAAATATCCATTGCTGTAGACTCCCAGACCTCCCAGCTTGTTGGGGATTACCCATCCTCTAGGGCTACTGAGATATTTACAACACATGCAGGGCGGACCTCATTGCTCAAGAACACCTTAGCTCTGGCGTTCGGTAGTGGTGCTGCTAACACGCTCCTCTGTCTTTACAATACCAACCCAGCTGTGACGTTGAACTTCATGGCTGAATCCTGAGTCCTGCAGAGGAGAGTTTAACCGCCACAAGGATATTCATGGGGTTGTTGATGTTGCGGTAGAGTGACCGCAGCAGATTATGGTTTTGCTGGCCGTGCCATGCTGAGAGGGAGGCCAGCTCCCGCGAGTGTGTTCCTGTGTTTGGTGTTTCTGCCTGTCCTTATGCTCCAACCGCTCAGCAAATCCAAACTCACACCCTGCAGCCCCGACAGCCTCACCCTGGTCGATGCCCTGTTCAACAAAGTCAAGGACCTGGTATGCTCTTCACTTTCACTTAGTGCCTGTTCCTGTAAATCAATGTTCTGATCGACCAAATTTGACTCTGGTGCCATAACAATGCCTTTTCACTGCTTTCCTATATTAAAATGGACACACATTCATACGGCAGTAATCCACTGCAGTTTTTATAGTAAAGATATAAGGAAATTAAGTTCATTTTTTAAAAGAAATAAGAATTGAAATAAATTCAACAATAACGTACACAAATGTATGAACAGTTAAAATGAAAATTTAATGTCCTTTGCCATGCAGGTCTCATATAAAATTGATATGTTGAGTTTCAAATATTAATGAACTTTATTCAAGGTTTTTAGTGGCAGGTAGGTTGTTGCAAGTTGGTTGTGGGAGAATTATTAAGTGGTTCCTAAGTTGTCGCCACACATGTGCAACAAGCAAAGGTGTTGCTTGGTATGTACTGTGGTTGCTAAGTGCTTGTTCAGTTATGTAAAATGGTTGGCAGAGCATTTCAATGTGGTAGCTACGTGTTTTACAGGGTGTTCAAAGTGGTTAGGAGAGTGGTGCTAGATGGTTGCAAGGGCTTTAGTAGGTGGTTGCTATGTGCTTCGTAAGGTCTACAACATAGTTATTTGGGTGTTGCTAGGTGGTTGCTGGTGGCATTATTTCTATGGTGTGGCTTGGTGGTAGATGCATGGTCATAACATCCACATATGTACCAATAGATTTATATGGGAGAATTTCATGTGGCAAATCTGCCACTGTCATCAACTCCATGCTTATCACGACATCATCAAAAGCTTTACATGTGTGGCAAAAGTAATTAAGACGGCAGAGCTTGGCAAGAGAATGCATTTTAGTCATACATAAATGGAATTTGTAGGGGACCGGTTTGGTATGAAAGCATTTCAGCTGTGATTTCTAAATAATGAATGAATCTGTAATGTAATATGTTGTTCAATTACTTTTTTTGCCATTGCTGATAAACAAGTATGTCTGTAACATGATTGTGCTCATTCACAGCAACTAATTTTCAGTCTTTCTGCAGAAGTGGCTTGACTGTAGACTGTACACACCCACCATGGATGACTACCGGGTATGTGCTTTTAATTCATGCATGATTAATAAGTCATAATCACAGCATTTTTGAAAGGTTTTTTTTTGATACTTCAAAACGACAATGAAATCATTTGCAAATTAATTTTTTCTCATTCATGCTTCAACTTTCATTCCAATTGTTATTGAACATATGTCATGGACAGTGATTTTGAATGATATTGGTACTGCATGTGAATGTGAGGCAACTCAATCTGTATAGCACATTGAAAATAAAATAAAAGATTTAATTAGAAAATTGTGAAATAAAACAACATTAAAATAGACAAGAGAATGATACACAAAAGAATAAAAGTTATAGTAGAACCTCAGTGCAGTGTCAGTACTGCAATGAACAAACAAACAGAAAAATAAAGGTTTACTGAAGAAAATGAAGAAAACTAGAGTTTTTCATCTGTAGAGGACAAAAGTGTAGGGGACAGCGTGTATCACACACACCACTTCATGGTTTTCCTGAGATGGCACGCACACACACACACGCATAAAGTTGAAGGGCTTCATCTGAGTAATTCCTTAAAAACCAACATGTTATGTAAGTTATGAGAAATAAAAAATACAGAGCAAAGATGAATAGCACAGAAAAATGTCACACGGGAAGAAACCTGCACTGCATCAAACCTCGTGTGAAAATGAAAACGTACGGCAGATGTTATGCGGATAATATAAAACTGTAATCTGGCCTACGCTCAGGGGTTTAGTGCATAACTCGCTCTTACCTAAGCAGCGTAAACTCTTCAGATCTGTGTGTTGTAGAGACTGAAGCTTCCTCGTCTTCCTCGTCTTCCTTGTCTTCCCTGGTTTCAGCGCCAGATAGACGTGTCCCCCAGCTCTAATTCTTTTGTTGTTGTTTTGTGAGACTAGCAGCCATAAACAATTCTACTGAACACTTGCAAAAGTTGAATACCATGGATTCACTTCATTACTTATTACAATATATCAGTTTTTAATTTTCAAAAAATAAAAAATTAAGTTAGGTGAAACAAACATTTTCTATTGTTGTTTTTTTAAAGACTTTGGGGGTCTCCGGCCCTGAAACCGTGGAGTTCCGCTCAATAAAACAGACTTGTCAATTTAATGCTCATTTGTTTGCATTTTAATTACAACTTCAATATGTCTGTTAGAGAATCTTTGTTGAGTCCTCAGCTGAAGAACCACCAGACACTTACACAAACATGCAGCATATTATTAATAATGTTTGGGTTGAACTGCCAAAATATAATCCCAAACACAGACAGAAATGTGGATTAATCATACAACCATGACAACGCTGAGCTAAATAAAACATGGAATAGATCCTTCTTGTTACTTTTCCTGTATAAAGAAGGCTTAGTTTAGTTGTGTCATCATCTAACCCTCTAATTTATACAAACACTGTATATATAAATTATAATTATTGACTCGAGCATGTTCTGAAAAATTAAACAAAGTCTGAATGGAGATGATGTAATGAGGATTTCAGCAAATTCTACAAAAATGTGTATTGATGTTGTGATTTTCTGAAATGCTGTTGTTATTGATTTCTATCTAACTACCATTGTGTAACACTGCTCTCTCTCTCCATCTCTCTCTCTCTCTCTCCCTCCAGCAGAATTGCCCCAGCTCCACCCTGAGCTGTTTTGCTGCAGAAACAGACGTCCTGATTAAAGAATGGAAAACTGTCACTGCATTACCCCGAATCAACCTGGCAACAGCCCTGAGGGCATCAGCAAGTCGGTTCAACCAGGTGAGGAGAGAGGCAGAGGTGATGATGATTACCTCAAGCAAGGAGGTTATGGTTTCACCCATGTCCTCTGGTTCATTTGATTAATTATTATTAGGATTACTCAATTTCAATGACTTCAAAAGTAATGCACCAAACTCAACGAGAAAATATCAAGCCTGTCAATAGGTGAAATTTGGTCCGAGTCTGTAAATATTTCTTTCTAGAAGTCATGTTTCTTATGACAAATAACACAATGAACTCTTCTTCTTTCTCTTAAGTCCGGTATATTATTTGAATAAGACTTATTTTATCAAGGCTTGTTTGGCCTCAAGATCAAACTGTCTATACAGAGCTATTTAACAGTTGAATGTAGAATGAGCTTGCCTGGAACATCATTGGTCCAGCAAGGCAAATAGGTAATGTGCAGCATTTCTCATGAAATGTTGAAATAATAGCACAGCTTAATGCTTGATTGCTTGAGGACATCGTGTGTTCTTTGTTGATACTGAAAACTGTTGTGGCAGAGGATTTCCGTAAAAAAGCAGCCGACAGGTTGTACTGTAAAGTGAGTTCTGAAAGCCAGCATCTGGAAAACTATCACTGAGTCATTCCTGTTGAGCAACAGCTCAGTCAGCCCACACAGATCTGGAATTCAGTGATCCATCACCATAGACATTATCCAGATTCTTGTGGTCTTGTTTCTAGTGTTTATGCTGAAACCTTTGCAATGTTGTAATGTGCAAAAATCACTTCTACTCTCCCTTGCTGCAGTGCCACTGTGCACAATGAGTGAAACAGGTAGCGTCTCTTTAAGGCCCCGCTTCTGAAAAACCTGCTCTGTTCTGATCGTCAGCACTGGTCAGACACAGACCCGTGTTCAACACATACTCCCTACTATGTTGCAGAAGAAAAATTGTGGAAAGTGACAAAAACAGAGTATGGCTTGTTTGAGTTTGATTTGTCTACTAATTATTTGTTGGTTGAGATGAATTTATCAGGTTTCTGAATCAACCTTGTCAGTTCAGCTCTCAAGTTTGCTGGTCATGATACATGCTTGGCAACACATAACATAACATGCAAACATCCCCGTGTTTCTGTCTATAAATCAAAATGCCAAATGTAGTGAAGACTGATAAATGATTTCTGCATTAACTGACTGAAATACATACAAAAATAAAACTAGCTGCATGAGTAAGCAATTCAATCAGGTTAAGTTTGTAACCTCTTGACTTCCCCTTAATTGTCTCATTACTTTGACTGTTTTTCAGCCCACATAGTATTAAAATACTGTTTGCCCTCGTGTGGAGCATGACCTCACTAACAACTTCAATTTTGGGAAGAATCCATCTGGGGTTCCTTGATTTGCTATAACAACAAATTTTGAACTAAATATGCACGCAGAGCTTCACTTCCTGTTTGGCATATTCGCTGTTGGCTTTGTTTGCGTGTTTCAGGCATGTTACAATCATGAAAATTCTTCTGTGCAGTTGGGACATGACAGACAAGTAAAATACCAACTTATGTGTCAATATGACCCACGACTTACCCGACCAGTAGGTCGCGGCATCTTGAAAATTCTTCAGTAGCCTTAGGGCATTTACAAAAAGTCATGTATGAAGTTTAGCTTGATGCCTCAAAGTGCTGCCGAGACACACAGCTGCACTTCCTGTTTGCTGTCTTAGTACTCAAATGCTTTTGTGCCTTGTGGGCAAATGGTTTTGAATGTCAAAAATCCTGCTCTCCTAACTTTTGGCTTGGTCCAAAGATCACTCTTTGTAAACTTCAGTTTGTGGATTTGTGATCCATGCCTATGGATTGTAAACTGCACCCATGGATTTTTTATCTGTTTGCTCAGTTTGATATTCTGTACCCACGAATTGCAATTGCAAAAATACCTACCCCTACCAGGCTCCATACCACTCTACCCTATTGGCCAATTTTTGAACTTGATTCTAGAAAATTTCGCTGGCTTAAAAAATACTTTGATCTAGTGCGAGGACTCTGCTCCATTCATTTCCACAGAGATGATCCCTGTCCAATAATGACACGTCTTCTTCTTAAAGGGAACCCCGACTAACATGAATTGTATGCTTTAACAGGCTATAATTTACCTCTTCTACCAAACAACGTTGTTAGAAATATACAAAATACATCAATTTCCGATAAATTCTCAATTTTTGATACATATTTTGATGTACGGAGGCTGCCATTTTTTCTGTGCGCAATGCACTCTGGGTCGACGACGTCATTTGGTTGCTCCGGAGAAGGGCTACATTTCCACAGCAGAGTATAGACGTGCATATAGAGACAAATACAATGCCACACTGCGCCGCTTTTGGCTGTAATACCCAGGCAAAAGGTAATAAAGGAAGCGATGTAAGTCTTCACAGCTTTCCGAAGGATATAAAGCGGAGAAAAGCGTGGGAAGATGCTTGTGGACGAGTCCAACTTCCTAAAGATCCGCGGCTGTGCTCACGCCATTTTACTCCGGACTCATTTGAGTCATTTAGCCGGCCACAGCTAGCAAAAGAGCTTACGAGTGGTATTGGTTTTAGACGAAGACTAAAAC